>PITA01004496.1:0-122718 GCA_004023965.1 Spilogale gracilis
GAGACCTTCCTTCACACAAGGCAGACTCTCCCACCGGTAACATATTCACACAGGGAAAGGGGCGGAGAATGCCTTGGCTTTGTTAGAAAACAGTCTGGATCTTTGGACCCCTCGGATGGCTCCTGGGGATTCCCTGAAGTTCCGAACTACCCTTTGAGAACCACAGCCATGAATGACAGGAAAATGAACACACACGGGTCCTGTATCTGAGACGCTATCCATTTTCTCTTTCACCAAAGCTCTGTGTCTGTTTTTTAACCATGTGTGCTCAGGAGGATAGTTTGAGGAGCGATTGGGAGCAAAGTTGATTTTATTTTCTGAGTTCTAATGCTGGGTTGAAAAGATCAGTTTTTCTACTCTCTCCTCTTCCCCTCCCTCTTCCTCCTCTCCTCCCTTCTCCTTCTCCTCCCCTTCCTTTCCTTCCTCTTGCTTCCTCTTCCCTTTTCTCTCTTGCGCCTCCCCAGATCTTAGCATGTGACTGACACGCAGAGGATCATAGGGGTGCAGTAACTAAGAGGTGACCTCTGAATGAAGCTGGGTGGCAACCATTGCATATCTTATTCTCACATCTTCTTTGTTGCACAAAGGTGGAGTCTTCTTAGATTTTGGCAATGTGGCTTTTCCCCCCTTGTTTTTGCTACTGGAATAATGACCCATTATGTTCTAAAGTTCATGACCTGGATTTTATTATTGGTGTCAACTGCACTTAGACATCATTAGACACAAATAGAACAAAGAACCATAAATATATTTACAGAAAGTACACTGAAAAACAAAGTAATAATTTCTACACCGGATGATGCTACCAGTTGAGGACCTTTTGCCAAGTGTTTTACTAAACCTGAGCCAACATATTTTATATGTTCTTTTTATGACTTTGTCTTGGAAGATTTTATATGAAAGCCATTGTGGCATTTTTCAATACCTCAAAAGCCAAAAAAAAAAAAAAATGTGTGAGTATGCTTTTCGCCAGAATGATGAGGAATTTTAAATGTAGGCTGTGCCTGAGGATATAAGCATTCTTACAATGCCTGAACATGAGTGATGCCAGTAGAACACAAAATTAGTCCACTGACATGTTGTTAACCCACGAACTAACTTACTCTCTTTAGGCCTCTTATAAATACCGTTATTAATGTCTCATGGCCCAAAGAAGGAAAGTGTGTTGGAGGATGAATATATGAAACTTGTTCTTGAACAACTGCTTTTGGAAAGTAAAGAAACTCCACTCAAAGTGTTCAAATGGAAAAAGAGATATTTTCCAGAAATACTGTCTATTTTCAGAGAAGATGTAACTGAGTTGAAAAAGCATCAGAAATTACTTAAAAGGTGTGATGTAGGTACATATACATTTTTAGTAACAGTGGTCTGAACTTATATTTCATGGTATATGTTGTGTGTTTGTTTATAATAAAATGCCAATTCATCTGATCTTATTATATTTTAGTAGTTATTTTCACATTACCTATACGTGAGACTCTGAAATCATAAGAAAAGCAGTATTCAAAGGCAGCCAGTTCTGTAGAGATTAGCATATATTTCTTTCTCATAACGTCACCAGCTTCACCTATAAAAAACATAAGTCACAGAGAGAAAAAAGAACACCTTTTAGACAAAGCTAAATTCTGAGGTGTAGTACAGAGCAGGCTTTGGAATCAGATAAAATGAATTTAAAATCTGGTCCTAATGCTGTGGTGGTTATGAGTCCCCAAGAGTTCACCCTTTTAGACTTGACTATAGAGATTAAATAAAGGAATATGTATAAATATCCAGTGAAGTTTGTTCTTTTGGATTCCCTTTCAATCTCATGCATATTTGCAATCTTAATTTTTGGGTGGCCTACTTTTAGTTCTACTAAGTTTTTCTTTATTCTTTCAGAAAACTGCCCTCACCTTTGACAACTGACTCACTTTTAATGACCACTGTTTGGGTACACCATTCTTTAACCAGATCTGTGTCAATGGATATAAGGGTGTTGCTAAAGGAATATCCTAAGACATGGATATTTTCATACTTGTGCAGTTATCTCAGTAGGCTAAATTCTTGGAAATAGAACTGGGTTGGCCATTGATAGGCTAAATTATCTTTTGATTCACTTGGCTAAGGTGTTCTCTAAATATTTGACCAGTTGTTATCCTCTTGAATAGTGCAAGATTTCTCTTTTTCAACTTTTGAAGGCTTCAAAATCATTTCTTCAAATGTTTACTAATACTGCATTTTCTGGGATACTTAAATCTTTGCTAATTTGAAAGGCAGGTAGATTTTTATTTTTTTAAGAATATTTGATTTTCTCAGTTCTCTTTTTTTTTAAGGTTTTATTTATTTATTTATTTGACAGAGAGAGAGAGAGATCACAAGTAGGCAGAGAGGCAGGCAGAGAGAGAGGAGAAAGCAGGCTCCCCGCTGAGCAGAAAGCCCAATGCAGGCCTGGATCTCAGGATCCAAAGGCAGAGGCTTTAACCCACTGAGCCACCCAGGCGCCCATGATTTTCTCAGTTCTTTAACTATAAATATTAGTAAAGTTTGATATCTTTAAGCGATTTTATTTTTAATTTTTATTTAATTTTATTTTAAAATTTTATTTTTCTTAGGGGTAACATTGTTCATATCCTTTGCCTACTTTTATATTGGTTATTCATCCTTTAATTGCTTTGTAATAAACTTTTCATTTTAAAGATATCATGGTTTGTCATATTTATTTTACGTATTACATTTAAAAAAAAGTTTTGTTCTTTTAACTTTGATTATAATGCTCTTGCTAGAAACATTTATTTTATTTTATACTGTTAAAGTTGTGAGGCATATTATAACTTTTCTGTACCTCCCAATGTTTTTATTATGCATTTATTCAGTCACTCTCCCACCAATTTGGGATTGTTCTGAGGTACAATGTGAGATAAGAAAATTTTTATATTTTCCAGATGTCCTATCTTTCTAACACCATCTTTTGATCAAATTACGTTTTTCTCCTCAAAATAAAAAATGGTTTCTGAAGAACATTAAACCCAGTATAATTTTTGGAGTTGCTATTTAGAGCTCTTACAAGAATTCTCTTAGCAGAGTGCTTTATCAAAAAACTTGAGAACATTTTCCACATTTACACTGCAGTGTTTACTTATTATTTTTTATACATATATATGGGAGCACTTGCCATAATCAAGAAACTATGCTAGATACTTTGGCAAGGAAAAGGGAATAGAGAGATGAGTATAATGTGGTTCCTATTCTCTAAGACAAATGTCCATTTAGTAGGTGCCAAGCACAGTCCCATAAACAATTCTAAGGAAATTCAGATAAACGCTGTTGGGATTCAAAGTCAAAGAAGATTGACGTTTTTGATGATAAGAAGAAAACATTTAATGTGGATCCTCAACTCTGAGTATAAAAATGGTAATTCAGAAGAGAGGAAAAAAGGTGTAAAAGACAGAGGAATTAGAAAATAACAGATATGCACTTAAAATTAAAAGAAAACCTAGATTTGAGTCATCACTCAGAGGAAGTAATGGCAAGGGAGGCTTAAAACAAAGTGTGGGGCCAGGATACCATGCTGTCTCAGTCAGTTAAGCATCTGACTCTTGGTTTCAGCTCAGGTCCCGCTCTCATGGGTCAAGGGAGCCTGTTTTAGGCTCCACACTCGTTGGGTAGTCTTAAGATTCTCTCTTTTCCTCTCTCCCCTCTTCTTCTGCTCCTTCTGCCATTCACAATTTCTTTCTCTCTTTCTCTAAAATAAATAAATAAATAAATCTTAAAAGAAAGAAAGAAAGAAAGAAAGAAAGAAAGAAAGAAAGAAAGAAAGAAAGAAAGAAGAGTGGGGCAGAGCCCTGAAGACTCTATTATGAATGCCAAATTGAGCTCAAGTTTAATTAATTAGTGAATGGGAAATCATGAAAGGTTTATGACAAGAATTTTGATATGATCAGATTAACAATTAAGACCAGTGTCAATTATGTAGCAGTTCACAGAGTAGACTCCAAGCAAACACATCATAAAGAGACACAAACCCTTGACATATGACATTTTGAGTGCCTTGGTGACATCTATCATGCTTTTATTTGTAAACAGAAGAATATACCTGATTTCAAGACAAACTTGATGTGAAGAAAATGCATCAGTAAAAGCTAAAGGAGAGGATTTGTCAGTGTTCCTTAAAATGTGAATATCAACTACTCTTTACTGAATTATACATACATGGCATCAGTATTGAAGTAAATAATTCAAAAAAAATGAAATAAAAATATCTGAACTAGATTTTAAGTTAAAGAAAATATTGGTGTCATGCCAATGCAGAGGGTGTTACCATTTATAAAAATTACCCCTGGCCGGGGGGGGGGGGTCGATCAATTGGTTAAATCATAACTCACATAAAGATTAATGACAAAATAAAAAAATAGATTTTTATATAAGAAATTTTAGTGCGAAAAGCTGTTGAGAACTTGGTCCTTAAAATGTCCTGCATAGATCAGGACTTGATTAACATTCTTAATAAATTAAATTTTATTTGAGTGTAAAATAAAATATATATGCTAATATGAAAGGATATAGTAGCTTATTTTTCATGTTGTATATAATTAATTTCATGTTATGTCTGACTGTGATTTGATTCAAGAATTTGCTAAGGATGTTTTTTTCTGATTTCAAATGGAAAAGTTAACTTTTCAGAAATATTGTGACTTGTGCCTATTTTATCTGCTAGGAGCATGACTTTCAGGGATGGCTTGTAACTTTGTTGTCTTCTGTACATTTGCATGAGAAATGATATTTTCAAACTTATTCTTGGAGGATTTAATTGATTTATTAATTTTTATAAAAATAAATGCTTCAGTGGATTTTTGTTTCTATTTGACAAAATTTTGTAACAGACATTATACTGAGGATCACTGGGCCCATAGCAACCAGTTTCTACATATGTACCTCTCATTGCACTTTTTTCCATGCTCTGATTTTCTAGACATTGGCATGGAATCATAAATTCTGCTACTCAGCTTATACCACATCATTCAGATTCATATTTTTCAAATGCACTGTAGTTAGCTTATCACATACATTTACCTTATAGTGATGAGTATTTTTAAATAACCATTTTTAGCAGTATTTTATGTTTTAATTAACAACTCTTTGTCCTTTTAAAAAGTATTTTATTTATTTATCTGAGAGAAAGAGAGGATGAGCCAGGTGAGAGGCAGAAGGACAAACAGACTTCCCTGTGAGCAGAGAGCCCAACTCAGGGCTCCATCCCAGACCCCTGAGATCATGACCTGAGCTGAAATCAGAAGTTTAGCTGACTGAGCCACCCAGATGCTCCCAATTAACAACTTTTGAAAGATACAACCATTTTGGTAGATATATAATATGAAAAATGCAAATTTAAGAAAACTAAGTCACTTCTAGTTTATATTTTAAAAAACTGCTCCCCACAAACTACACCCTTAACTGAGATTTAGTAAAGATGAACTGACCAATGTGGTTCTTGTGGCTCATGTATAACTTTACAGAACATAGCAATTACTAAAATGTAATTAATTTTTCTGAGAAAAAAACAACTAAACTTAAATTCCACAATGTGAAATGAACAGTATTTCATCTTTTTTTTTTTTTCAGACACCAACTGTTTCCTTCTGAGCATAGTTTGAGAAAGAGTACTGGACTCATTCTTTCCTCAATTTTGTTATCTACATGCTGCTGCTACTTCCTTTGTAATATCTAACATGGCAGCCAGTCCACTCCTTCTGTTCATCCAGTAGATGTTGTGGGGCTCAACTTCTCCTTCTTTTTGCATGTGTGTCATTTCCTTGGCATGACTGATCCAGGGGTAATTAGATGGCTTCAAGGAATATGGAGACTTTAAAAATGATTTAAGTAATAAATATGTTGGAGGGTTTAAAATAATAATTATAAACCTATATGCTATCCCCCTCCTAAAAACGTAAAACATTAGACTCTAATTTCCCTTTATTGACCAGATATATGATGGGTTACAGATCATTGTGAGTGATAGCAAGCAAATCCAAGTGTAGAATAGCATACTGATACCCTTCTCTATTCACTAAAAGTTGAAATTTATCCTTTGTTGATAGGAAGTGTATAATAATTTTCCTTGAAGTTTATAATAATGCATTTCCTTTTATTTATGAAATCTGTGTTTCACATAAATAATTTATTATTTTGTTTTATTTTTAGACAATTCATGAGTAGAAAATAAAGCCAAGTGGTGAAGGAATATGTCAGTAACTGAAATCCTGACTTAATCTCTTAGCATATAGGTCACAGCTAGATATAACCTCTCCAATGACATAACAGTCAGGCTACAACCATAACTGAATCAGCAGAATAGGCTTTTTGTCCCTTCTGGGACTTTCAGAATGCATATATTGTGCCATACTAGTGCAGATGTTAATAATGGGCAAAACTAGTTGTGAGGTAGATGGGAATATCTGTACTATTTTTGCAAATTTTCTGTCAATCTGAAACTATTCTAAAATAAAAATTTTATTAAAAAAAAGAATTAGGCCAGAGACAGTCAGGAAATGTTCCTATTAGAAGTTGAAAGAGAGATAGGCAGAAATGAGAACACCCTGGAAACACATTTACCTATACCAAATACAACCCAAGCACTAAAGTGGATGGTAAGAAATGTACCTAAAAACTTGGAGGCACTTTAGAGACTGGAGGGAAGTTCAAAGAGCTAGTAGTAAGCCTTGTTGACCATTGCAGGTGGGTGCCAAGTCTATGTGTGAGTTTGGGAAGTGAAGGTGAGTAGGAAAGTTAGACAGAGGAGAGCTGGAGATACATTGGAGAAGGGACTGGGCTTTCTCAGTAGTCAAATGGATAGCAATGGACTAGTGTTTCTGGATGGTGCCAGAATAGACTTAGTCGAAGTTGTGTTTGTTCTTTATTTGCTGCAGTTGTTAAGAGCTGCTTCCCTCTTTAAAGGGTACCTATTTTGGGCACCTGGGTGGCTCAGTGGGTTAAAGCCTCTGTTTTCAGCTGAGGTCATGATCTCAGGGTTCCTAGGATCAAGTCCCACATTGGGTTCTCTGCTCAGCAAGGAGCCTGCTTCCTCCTCTGTCTCTGCCTGCCTCTCTGCCTACTTGTGATCTCTCTCTCTCTGTCAAATAAATAAATAAATAATCGTTTTTTAAAAAAAGGGTACCTATTTCAACTTGAAATAGTTGAGCTTGGGTGCTGAACGAAGCATAGGTCGGGGAAAAGAAGATGGCAGGAAAGCTTGCTAGAGATGAGATGAGGAAGACAAAAAGTCTGAGCATGTATGATCAGCAATGAGAATAACCAAAGAGAAACAGGCACAAGAAACATTTATAAGGCAGGGTCAGGAGACCTTGGTAACTGACTGCAGATCTCAGGTAAGGAGAGGGAGTACATCTTGGCTCAAGATTCTGAGCTTGAATGGCAGCAACATCACAGTGAGGGGAAGACAGTGCAGATTCATGCTGCACTCCAACCTGCCAGGCTGCACCCAGGTGGTCTGCAAGGCATTGAGTATATGGGTTGAGAAAGCTGGAAGGGATTACAGCCAAGGAAACTAATCTATACAAAGTAAATATTGTCTCTTAGGAGTGGATGACATTATTAAAGCAGAATTTTCTTGTGGGAAAATCACTAGGGCAGAATTTCGGGGAGAAAAAAGGCATTTAGGAATGGCAGTCATTGCTAAGTGAAGAGAAGCTAGTGTATGAGCTAGAACTATGTGATGGTCAAAGAAAGAGGAGACCCCGGGGGTGCAGGTACATGTGACTTTCAGGGGATATTTGCACAGCTCTCCTTTCTCAAGGGCTGGAGTAAGTTAGTGAATAAGTTTGCAGGTGCAGTGTTTGTGGATTTGCCCAGCGAAGTCTCTCACTCTATGTGACAGCGTGAAAGGAGGGCAGGTACCTATAATCACAGGTCATCATTACGGTTGTTCAAAGGATGAGGCTCGTGAGCACATAACATGGAAACACATACCATTTGATATGCATTGTGCACACATGATAAATTCATAATTTCCTCAACACCAGTGAATTTTCAGTGTATCTAATGGCAAACAGTGGTCAATGGTTTGCCTCTCCCTTCCTCTCTGGCAAGAATCGATTCAGGTATCTAATTCCTCAGGTTGCATTTACCAATACTTTCCAGTTCTAACAAGTGAATTCTAAAATGAAACTTAACTGCTTGTTCAGGGAGAGGTGGGGGAGGGGTGGAGTGTAAGATTCACTAGTCTGGATTCTAGATTTGTGCTAGACAGAGGGCTTGGAGGTGGAGGACGTGGAGGCAAGTATGTTGAGGAGAAGCCTAGACTGGATCTTAGACACTGGGGACCAAGGACATAGCTTGAGGAAAGTTCTGGGTAAAAACTCAAATGGCATAAAATCCTTCATCTGTAAGACCTAGGATGGTAAATTACAACATGAAAATGCGTGAGAACCCTCAGTTCTCCAACAACCCACAGTCCCACAGAAAGAGCATAAATACAGTGCTAACTTATTTTCTCCTTCATTCAATACTAGGAAAGCTTTGGAGTCAAAGAAGCCATGTTCAGGGATGCCTGGCTGGTGCAGTTGGTTAAGCCTCTGAGTCAACTTGGTTTTCTGCTCAGGTCCTGATCTCAGGGTGGCAGGACCGATCCGCATATCAGGCTCCTCCCTCAGCAAGGAGTCTGCTTAACATTCTCTACACCTCCCTGCTACTCTCTCTCAAATAAATAAATAAACATTTTTTTTAAGAGGCTATGTCCAACTATGAGAAAATGTTCGTTGATATTGTTTTATAGCTACTTAGACAGTTGGTAATTTGGAAAGTTAAAATTCTAAAGAGAAACTATTTCTGGAGAAATGTTAAACAAAAGTATTTTACATTTTCCTGTCTCTTGCTCTCTTATCTCATAATTTCTATGAGAACCAATAGTTTTGGTTCATGCATACCAGATCCATTAAGTTACCAATACAGAATTTAGGAACATGTGTAAAGTAACAACCTGCATTAAGTCGATTTCATGTAAACATGAAACTTATATAATCAGTTGAATATAAGAACTCAAATATATCTGGATGTGGTAACATTAATCTCAACCCATGAGTCTTTCCTCTGATTTTTTCCCCTGACAGTATTAATTCCTTCTTATAGACATCATCCTGTCTCTCAGAGAATGCAGCTCCATTTTTTCCACATACGCTCCCACATAACAGCAGCCATTAATTTACTGATACCCTGTCTATCAGGCCCACATCATCTTGATTAGGGCTGTTATCCTAATCAAAAGGCTGATAATTAAGACTATCCATCTGTAGAGTTGTAAGTGGTAAGATGAGTCGAAGATCCTAATTAAGATTATTTAGGTGTTACTTAAATGCCATCATTTGATTCAGCTAATCATACCAGCAGGTACATTAGATTTGCATTAATGTTCTGCTGCAGCTAGCACCTATTTAGGCAGATCAAAAATGTAGATTGCAGGTACCATTCCAGACATCTCTATTTGAAAGTGATATTCAGACAATACGGTAAGATAAGTACGATGTTAAAACAGCTAGGTTATTTCAATGTTTCTTAATTTACTTTATGGTAATAAGTGAAGTATTTAAAATAAACAGCCTATTTATTGAATTTGCTGTGTACGTGTCATCATTGTGCAGCTTCTCATGTACGTGCTTACATGGGCGACAGTGATCAGTTTTTACCAGCCTTTTCCATTTCGTCACATGTACTAACTGCAATGTGGTAATGTGGAAAATGTCTCTACCAACAAAGTTTCCTAAATAAAAATATTTAGGAATAATGAAGGACTTGGGGCCCCTATAAATACCTGATGCAGCATTGAGCATAAGTAAGAGAATACCTACTTTGTTTATAAAAGTCACATTAATATCCATTCATCCAATAATACAAATATTCAAGAAAATTATTATAACAAAGCATACTTCATCACTATCTTATTTTCTAAGACTTTATCCTCAGTTAAGAGAATTATTTAGGTGCCATCCAGTGTGATCAGAACACCCACACCAACTATTGCTGTCAGGTTACTTTCCCCAAATGTTCATAACTAGCAATGCTCCTACTAATAACGTTACTATTAATACTGTCTAGAAAAAGAGGCTGCATTTATTTGAAAGAATAAATCCTATAAAGTATGTGGCCAGTATTTTGAGTTCTCTTGTTTTGGTGTGAACGATAAAATATGCACCTGAGTTTTCCATAAATGTGTAACTTCTAGAATTGTATTTGAAAATGTATTTCAGGTGGGACAGGAACACAGACAAAAAAGAATACAGTATAAAAAATGGAAGTGAACTCAAGCTTATGAAACTCCTGCTCAAGCTGGATATTTAACACACTTTGTAACATATACTACAAGTATTATAACTTTTTTCTCCAGAGCAAAGAGTGTAGATATCAGTTAAGTATCTATATTATATACATAATGTATCTATCTATATAATGTATCTATTTATCTCTCTAAATATATTTTTATATAATACATAAAGTATCTATAATATGAATATATAATCTATACTATACATGTATATTTGATTAGTTTCCAATTTCTTGAGTGTGTAGATATTTTAATTTTTTGTCCTACTAAATATTGGACTTTTAAGGAAATGCGTGATTTCCAGAAATCCTTATTCATCCATCATGATTTATATAATTACTTATATTTGAGATGTAGCATACTTTATAGTTCATTTTTGTTGTAGGTATATGGTGTTCAAAACACTGATTTATATTCCAAATCAAAATTTAAAAACTAGCTGGCTTTATTTTCCATAATTTCCACAGTGACCTTTAAAAATCTTATGGCAGTCATAAGTGTCAATCTATTCCCTACACACACCTTAATAAAACAATTATAATTAGCCAGATGCTCCAGTGTAATTTTCTCTGCCCTCAGCTAATAAAGGTCTTAGGTGGTAAACCTAGACATAGTGCTTAAAAACCCAAAAGAATAAAAAGGAGACTGGAATAGCCCAGATAATGGAAGAGAGACTAATCTGGCTCTGAATAATTAGGAATGAATGTATTTAGAACTATTAAGACATTGAGGCCACTAAGATAGCACTCCATAATCTCACTTTGTGGAAAGTGGCCAACTAGTCCTTATTTATGGCTCCTTTATTACAATGTGACTGATTCATATTTTGCCTTAATGGTTTTGTTAAAATTAATTTGCTTTTATTACAAAGAATAAATATATATTTGAAGTTTATTTACATTGAGATAAACCCTAATTACTTTAACTTACCCTTCAGCCTTGTTGCTTTATGTCAGTTTCAGGTATTTTGTTAAAAGATATTTTGTTTTGAGAAACTTCCTGAGTGTTAAAAGTTGTGAATAAAAATGAATCTAAGTTTCAGGTGCCTGGGTGACTCAGGTGATGAAGCATTTGCCTTCCTTTAGTCATGATCCCAGAGTCCTGGGATTGAGCCCATTTTGGGCTTCCTGCTCAGTGGGGAGCCTACTTCTCTTTCTTCCTCTCCCCCTCTGCCTGTTCATGTTGTCTCCCTCTCTCTCGATCTCTTAAATAAATAAATAAAATTTTTAAAAAGAAGAATAAATATAAGTTCTAAATATAGATTCAAACAAAATATTATATAAATACTATTGAAATTATTAACTCTTGGTGTTTCTAAACACATTTTTTCTCATCTAAAAACTGGGAACAATGATATCTAATTTATAAAGCTATTTTCAGGCTTGAGAGTCTTATTTTCACACTTTTTTTTTTTTTGTCAAAGAAAGCTCATCCTGCATTCTTTCCCATTTTAGCAAATGGCAACTCCATTCTCCTAGTCTCCTGGAGACATCTTTCATAGTCTTTTATTCCTCCTTTCTGTAGTGAATTTATCAACAAATCCTGTCAGCTTTCTCTTCATAACACATTCACAGTCCTCCCATGTTTCACCATCATTATTGAGTTAGTTCAAGCCCTTGCCTGCCAGCAAGGCAGGCAGCAAGAGTCCCTACCTAGTTCCTCATTTCTGCTCTGGGGACCCCATCCTGCCCATTTCCATCCAGTCGCCAGAGTGACCTAAAAAGGCATAGCCATTCATGCCACTCCGTATGCTTTTAGTGTTTGTGCACCCCTTCCCGCACCTCAAAAAAGTTCTATGTTGAATCCTAAGGTGCAATGTGAGGGTAGTAGCAGAGAGGGCTTAAAGGAGGTGCTTAGGGCATGAAGGTGGGGCTCTCAGGAAAAGGATTAGTGCTCTAATAAAAGAGGCCCCAGGGAGCTCCCTAGACCCTTTCCCCAAAAGTGAGGGCCCAGGAGAACTCTGCAAACCAGAGGAGGGCCCTCCCCGACCTGGCTGGCACCCTGATCTCAAACCCCCAGCCCCAAGACTGTGAGAAACTGATTTGTGTTGTTCATAGGTCAGACAGTCTGGGGTGCTTTGCTCTAGTAGCCCAATGGCCTAAGGCAACACTTCTGTGCAGGGACCACCCCAAAGCAGCATCAAGGTGCCCTCAGCATTCCCAGGACATCCCCACACCATCAGTGCCCTCAGCATTCCCAGACATCCCCACCCCCTCAGTGCCCTCAGCATTCCCAAGGACATCCCCACACCATCAGTGCTCCCCATGAAGATACCGGAAGACCTCAGTGCTAGCTCTGGTGGTTCTTTCCTCAGGACTTCCTCCTGCTGCCCTAATGATTTCAGGTGAAAAGAAGACAGTACGGAAGTGCAGAGGAGTGAATGTCCTTGGGAGCAGCCCTCAGTCAGTGCTAGAGGATCCATATTCCAGAGTGAGACTGCTCTGAGATGGAGATATATCACCTCTCAGAGGTCACAGCAGGGTGGGAGTCCTGTTACTAAGCAGTAACTTGCTCTTGAACAAACACAAAGTTCGTTCCCTTCTATGCCCTCTCTGGCTTTCCCACTCAGTACTGGTATCTCCTAGAATCTCCTTCCCCCAAAATGACTTTGCTTCAAATCCTTGCCTCAGGTATAATGTCTGAGTGAGTCCAGGCTACTCATCATGTCCAGATAGGGTCCTCCCAAACTTTGTCCCACATTCTCTCCTTCACTGACATCACCTTTTCCTGCTTTCCCCCCTACACCACGTTGCCCTTTCCTTCCTCCCCCCACTTCCTTCCCACCTTGAGGATCTGACACATGTTACTCTGTATCCTGTAAGTTTCCTTTGTCACTTGTCACCTTCATAGTCATTCCCTGTTCACATATATGTCTGAACCATACCCACCAACACTTATTCTCTCCCTAACCTACCACCTTTCCGTTTATAGACCTTGACACCACTTGACATTTTTTTATGTATATAAAACCATCTTTTCTGACTAAGCATACATCCCATGATGGTAAGAACATAGTCTGTTCTGTCCACTACTGAATCCTCAGTGAATAGAATAATCATTAGAGTATGCATATAATTATTCAATATGCCATGAATAAATTGCCATTTATTGGTAGTATGAATTTAGACAAACTATTTAACTTTTTAAAAACATCTGTCCTTATTTATAAAAAGGAGGATAGCAATTGCCTATTACATGTTAGGTACTTAATAGATGATGTTTATAACTATAGTTAACACTTTATTTTATATACAATATGCATCTTGTCAAGTTATGGTACAAGTAGTAGAAATGCTTCTGGTTGCAAGAAATTTAAGCTATGCTGGTGACATTGAGATAAAATACCAAGAAATAAAATGTACCTAAGCATACATTTAAAATTATAGCCTTAGCATTGGAAGATGTTTAAATTGCTACTGTCTTGTTTAGAATATTGTAGTGTTCCAGACTAGAAATTGTTTGAGGACTCTGTGCATGGAAAAGATTATTTCAGAAGAAGAACTTGTGGAAATTTAAGTTGGACCACTGTATGTCTTAGGGAAGAGGTCAGATGCTTTAGAAGGTTAGAAGAATTTGTCAGAACATAGACTGGCAGAAACAAATTTTCTTAATTTTTTTGGTCTTGTTTGTTTTGTCTTTTGACACAGAGCAAAGAAGAAGTGAAATGACTTGAAAGAAAACCGTGACAGCAAAGGTCAGTTTTAACATGACATGGGAGAACATGTCAGGGAAGGAGTGACAAGGTTATAGCCTCACTGGACTACACAATTCTTTACCACTTACACCAAGTAAATTGGGAAGGGATGGTTCTTTACAACCAAGATACAATATGACATCCAGGTGCAAAAGGAATGAGCTTAGAGATCTCAACTGAAGACAATTTCAGTTTTGTTTTCCAGAGCCATTGTAAATGAGAGCTAAGTACTAAAATACAAACTGTGATGAGTGCTGAAATTAAAATAATATGGGTAGAAATATTTTGAGATACAAGTTTTTGATCATGATTACAATCATGTGTGGTGGACATATCCTTATTTATGTTTAGTCTTTAGAATAACACACACATACACACGCACGCACACACACACACACACACACACACACACACACACACAGGAGTAAACAGGCCAATGAATTGAATGGACTGAACACAGCTTCTAGATTCATAAATAGAATTCAGTAGTATCCCAGGAGCCCCCTCAGACACCCCCACATAGGATGGATGGATTTCTAAGTAGCAACTTAAAGAAACAGTGTGGTGTGGCTATTTGGGGTGACAGGTGGCAACAGATTCAGGGATTTTGAATCTTTTGTCAGTATCTGGACAATTCCCCCATCAATCCTAGTTCCGTGATGAAGGCCTCAAGTCATTGTTTTAAGTTGGACTATGTCCTGTTTCTACATCCCCTCTAATGATTCCGTGAGATTTCTAATATCCCGTAATAAATCTCCTCCTGCTTAAAATAGCTTCAGTGGATTTTGTTTCCTTCAGTCAAAGACCCCAAATGAAACCAAAGATTAATCTGCTTTATGGAGGTGAAAAGTCAAAATTTATTGAATAAGATCCCCAAGGAGTATGAACGGGAAGATAATTTTCAAGAATAATTGCACAATGGAAAATTGATGGTAGAGATATTTGCAAAAGATGTAGGGCTATGAGAAGTCTCCAAATAAGGTTAAATTTAACACTGATCCTTCAGTAATAGTATGGGTCAAACTGTCCCTGAAAAATTAATAGGTTGACGTTCTAACCCCACAGTAGCTGAAGATGTGACTATATTTGAAAATAGGGTCTTGGCAGAGCTAATTAAGGTAAAACGAATCAATGAAAGTGGGCCTTAATCCAATATGACTGATGCCCTTATTAAAACAGATTAGGATGGAGATGTGCACAGAGGACGACAAGAAGACACTGAGAAGAGAATGTGGCTACCCACAAACCAAGGAGATGAGCCTCACAAAGAATAACCCTGCCAATACCTTGATCTCAGACATTGGAACTCAGAACTGTGAGGGAAAAAAAAAAAAGTGTGCTGTTTCAGCTACCCAAGCTTTGGTACATTGTTATGACACGCCGAGCAGATTAATTAATACAAGGAAGGAAAGTGTTTTCAGATGTCCAGCTGAGCTGAGGGAATGGAGAAGGAATAATCATGGAACTGCACTGGTTAGTTCAGAGTCAGTGAGCCAGGATAAAAACTGAATTTCATCAGATTTGTTAGGCTCACTTTATAATGAAATGAGGTTCTCCTCATCCCAGAAAGGTCAGAATGAGGTATACATGAAGAAAACAGTTAAATACAAAATCAGAGCTTTAGAAATAGGTGTCCTCTCCCTGGTGCATAGGAGATCAGAACAAAGACCCCAGAAAATATTACTCTTCCATTTTTATCAGTCCCTTTGTTCAAGGACTATCTCATTCAACAAGACAAATAGGATGCTCTCAACAAATCACCCTGGCAATTTTATGTTGACTTACTGTTTTAAAACTATATCAGTGTGTGACCTTTGCTTTGTGGTACATAGTTCAACAAATAGAAAATTTTAAGTAGTTCTCATCTTTTATGAACCAAAGTATAGGATTTTTATATTGTTTTGAATATGTTGGTAGCATCTGATTGTATGAAACTGATGTCAGATTAATTCCAAAGTGATATGTACTATAATAAAATACAAAAAATAAGGATATAGACATAAAGAAATTATTTAAAAAGTCATATTGATATGAAATTAACTTGGAAAATTAAATAAAGACTAGAAATGTGTGTTCATTTTTTTCACACAGACTGGACCATAATCCAAGTTCATATACAGAGGTATAGAAATGTATAGGGTTTTTTGATTAAAATTATTCTAATAATTGCAAAGACTTTCTAGATGATTCAGGTTATTTGCTTAGCATGGAAACATTTACTTCAGAAAGTACATTTTTAAAAATTTACTCACATTGGCTAACATATACAAGCCAATGTTTCCTGCACTTGACCTTAGAGGCTCATCCTTCTGGAGTATTTTTTTTTTTAATACTTTTCCAAAGTGTTTACTTTCCTAATTACCTCCTGTTATATTAGTTGATTTCCTTCATGCTGGTCTAGAGAGTTCTGCTTGTCTACTGGTATTTGCACATGGAATTTAAATATTTGCAAGAGTACTTGCCCCTGTTCTTTACTCATCAGTTAGCAAAGTCAAACTTCATTTACTCTCAGACCTTGCAACCAGCATAGAGGGAAGGCTAGTCAATCTTTCCTTTTTTGTTTATCTGTTCTCTGGATAGCATCTGTCTTCAATGCCAGGGTCAGTGATTATCCATTCATTCTCCATCTTCTGAACATCTACATGACAGGCACAAAATTTGAACTGAATATTTAAGGGTTTTTACCTTAATGGGCAGAGACAGATGTGAGCAAATAATTACAAGGTGATTCGCCATGTTCTGGTGTGCCCCCACCCATAACAGGTGCCCAGAGGAAGAAGAAGCAAGCTCCAACTGGAAGAACTGAGATGCCATCCCACAAGTAGGTCTGACATGGTGTGGGGCACATCAGCTGAAATATGGATGGGGCACATCATGGGTAAAGAGAATGTGATTGATATGTTGTAAGTGTATTATTCAGCCTTGAAAGAGAGAAAGAAAGAAAGAAAGAAAGAAAGAAAGAAAGAAAGAAAGAAAGAAAGAAAGAAAAAAAAGAAAATCCTGTTATTTGCAACAACATGGATGAACCTGGAGGTGTTATGCTGAGTATTGAGAGAATGCATGCTATCACTTACTTGTGGAATCCAAAGTAGAAAAATTGAGCCCACAGGAACAGAGAGTAGAAGAGCCATTGCAGGACACTTGGGTGGCTCAGTGCATTAAACCTTTGACTCTTGGTTTTAGCTCAGTTCGTAATCTCATGATCATGAGATCCAGCCCCAGGTCGGGCACCACACTCAGCGTGGAGTCTGCTTGGGTCTCTCTTTCCCTCTCCTGCTGCCTCTCCTTCCTGCTCTAACTCTCTAAAATAAATAAATAAATCATTAAAAACAAAACAAAACAAGAAAAGAGCGGTTGCCAGGGGCTAAGGGGTAGGGGAAATTGGGAGAAGTTCATAGAGGCTGCAAACTTAGAACAGTACGATGAATAAGGTCTGAGGATCTGATATATAACATGGTGATTATAGTCAATAACATTATATTGTATAATTGATATTTGTTAAAAGAACAGAGCTTAGCAAATAAGGGCTCAACAGATACCAAAAGACTGAGATTATTCCCTGCATATTTTCTGACCACAATGCCTTGAAACTGGAACTCAACCACAACAAAAAGTTTGGAAGGAATTCAAACACTTGGAAGCTAAAGACTGTCCTGCTTAATTATGTTTGAATCAACCATGAAATCAAAGAAGAACTTAAACATTTTATGGAAACCAATGAGAATGAAGATACACCAATCCAAAACCTAAGGGATACAGCAAAGGTAGCCGTAAGGGGGAAATATATAGCCATCCACACCTCACTCAAAAAACTTGAAAAATCCTGAATACACCAACTCTCTTTACACCTTAAAGAACTGGAAAATCAACAACAATTAAGCCAACCCCACACATAAGAAAGGAAATCATTAAGATTAGATGAGAGATCAATGAATTAGAAACTAGAGATACAGTAGAACACAAAAACAAAACTTGAAGCTGGTTCTTTGAAAGAATTAATAAGATCAATAAACCATTGGTCAAACTAACCCAAAAGAAAAGGGAAAGGACCCAAATTAATAAAATTATGAATGAAAGGGGAGAGATCATGACTAACACTAAGGGAATAGAAACACTCATCAGAAACTATTATCAAGAGTTATATACCAATATGTTAAACAACCTAGAAGATATGGATGCATTTCTGAAAACCTATAAACTTCCAAGACTAAAACAGGAAGAAATTGACAACCTGAATGGACCAATACATAGTAATGAGATTGAAGCAGTGATCAAAAACTTCCCAAAAAACAAAAGCCCACGACGTGACAGATTCCCTGGGGAATTCTACCAAACATTCAAAGAAGATATAATATCTATTCTCCTGAAGCTGTTTCAAAAAAATAGACACAGAAGTAAAACTTCCAGACTCTTTCTATGAAGCCAGTATTACTTTAATCCCCAAACCAAACAAAGACCCCATCAAAAAGGAGAATTTCAGACCAATATCCCTGATGAATATGGATGCCAAGATTCTCAACAAGATCCTAGCTAATAAGATCCAACAGTACATTAAAAAGATTATCCACCATGACCGGGTGGGATTTATCCCTGGGATGCAAGGGTGGTTCAACATTCACAAATCAATCAATGTGATAGAACAAATCAATAAGAAAAGAGAGAAGAACCACATGGTTCTCTCAACTGATGCAGAAAAAGCATTTGACAAAATACAGCATCAGTTCCTGATTAAAACTCTTCAAAATATAGGTATAGAGGAAATATTCTTCAACCTCATAAAATCTATCTATGAAAAACCCACAGCGAATATCATTCTAAATGTGGGAAAAGCTGACAGCCTTCCCATTGAGATCGGGAACAAGACAAAGATGCCCACTCTTGCCACTGTTATTCAACATAGTGTTAGAAGTCCTAGCAACAGCCAGCAATCAAATAAATAAAAGGTATTCATATTGTCAAAGAAGAAGTCAAACTCTCTCTCTTCACAGATGACATGATAATTTATATGGAAAACCCAAAAGACTCCACCCCCAAACTACTAGAACTCATACAGCAATTCAGTAATGTGACAGGATACAAAATCAATGTGCAGAAATCAGTTCTGTTCTTATACAGTAACAATAAAAATATAGAAAGGGAAATTAGAGAATAAATTCCATTTACTATAGCACCAAAAACTGTAAGATACCTAGGAATAAACCTAACCAAAGTAGTTAGGGATCTGTACTCAAGGAACTACAGAACACTCATGAAAAAAAATGAAGAAGATACAAAAAGATGGAAAAGCATTCCATGCTCATGGATTAGAAGAATAAACATTGTTAAAGTGTTCATACTGCCCAGAACAATCTATACTTTCAATGCCATTCCAATCAAAATTCCACCAACATTTTTCAAAGTGCTAGAATAAACAATTTTAAAATTTATATGGAACCAGAAAAGACCCCAAATTGCAAGGGAATGTTGAAAAAGAAAAACAAAGCTGGGGACATCACATTACCTGAATTCAAGCTTTATTACAAAGCTGTGATCACCAAGACAGCATGATATTGGCACAAAAACAGACACACAGACCAATGGAACAGAGTAGAGAATCCAGATATGACCCTGTGATCAAATTATCTTTGACAAAGCAGGAAAAATTATCCATTGGAAAAAAGACAGTCTCTTCAATAAATGGTGATGGGAAAATTGGACAGCTACATACAGAAGAATGAAACTAGACTATTCTCTTACACCACACACAAAGATAAACTCGAAATGGATAAAAGACCTCAACGTGAAGCAGGAATCTATCAAAATCCTAGAGGAGAACCCAGGCAGTAACCTCTTTGACATCGGCCACAGCAACTTCTTTCAAGACACGTCTCCAAAGGCAGAGGAAACAAAAGTGAAAATAAAATTTTGGAACTTCATCAAAATAAAAATTTCTGCATGGCAAAGGAAATAGTCAATGAAACAAAGAGGCAACCCACCAAATGGAAGAGGATATTTGCAAATGACATTATAGACAAACGACTGATATCCAAGATCTATAAAGAACTACTCAAACTCAACAAATAACAAAAAAAGATGATCCCACCAAAACAATGGGCAAGAGACATGAACAGACACTTCTCCATGGAGGACATACAAATGGCTAACAGACACATGAAAAAAATGTTCGTCAGCATTAGCTATCAGGGAAATTCAAATCAAAACTGCATTGAGATACCACCTTATGCCATTCAGAATGGCCAAAATTAACAGGACAGGAAACAACAAGTGTTGGAGAAGCTGCAGAGTAAGGGGAACCCTCTTACACTGTTGGTGGGAATGCAAGTTGGTACAGCGTCTTTGGAAAACAGTGTGGAGATTCCTTAAAAAATTAAAAATAGAGCAACCCTGTGACCAGGCAATTGCACCACTGGGTACTTACCCAAAGATACAGATGTAGTGAAAAGAAGGGCTATATGTACCCCAATCTTCATTGCAACAATGGCCACAATTGCCAAGCTATGGAAAGAGCCAAGGTGCTCTTCAATAGACAAATGGATAAAGAAGATATGGTCCATATATACAATGAAATATTACATCTCCATCAGAAAGGATGAATACCAAACTTTTGTAGCAACATGGATGGGATTGGAGGAGATGATGCTGAGTGAAATAAGTCAAACAGAGAAAGTCAAGTATCATATGGTATCCCTTATTGTGGAGCATAAGGAGTAACATGGAGGACAGTGGGAGAAGGAAAGGAAATGTGAACTGGGGTAAATTAGAGGGGGAGATGAAGCATGAGAGACTTCGGATTCTGAGGGTTTTGGAAGGGAGGGAGGTGAGGGAATGGGTGAGCCTGGTGGTGGGTATTGAGGGCATGAATTGCATGGAGCACTGGGTGTGGGGCATAAACAATGAATCTTGGAACACTGAAAAAATAAAATAAATTATTATTAAAAAATAAAAATAAAAGAATAGAAGTTAAATGTTTTCCCAAATATACAAAAGGTATATAATTGGGGAGGCAATGCCTTCAGAGGTATACATATATCAGATCACCATAATGCACACTTTAAATATTTTACAATCTTGTCTATTATATCCCAATAAAATTGAAAAAATAGGAAAGGACAAAGCTATCTTTTTGTTTATAGAAAGAAAAGGTTTCTAACGGAGCAACCAGTCCTATTTAAACAATTAGAAGCAATTAAATATTATGGCTTATGATTAAGTGAAAGAAAATTGAAATCAATGCTTAGTGATTCCAAAGGCATGTGGTTAACAGTGCTAAGACAGCAATAAGCCTGCAAACCCTTGGAGAGGAAAAGTAATTTACTCCAGAGCAATGAGCTCATCCTCATGCTCTGCTTTGCAAGGAGCTCTGGGACCAGTCCTGCCCCTCTTCCTATATAAACCTGGTGTAAGTTTCCAGGCATGCTAAAGATGCCACCTGCTCCTTGTGGCCCGATGTCTTCCCCCTTGCTCTCCCGGTAACCGTGAAAAGGCCTTGGCATTGAGCCAGGCAGTTTGCATCCCATGTGAAATCCACAATAAAAAACACCCTCTGCTTGTGAAGATGGTTTGGGAGCTCGTGTGAGGCCTCAACACATTTTTATGAATTCTCTACAGATTCAACTTCTATTCTTGCTGAGACGTGTTCATTGACATGGCCTTCTGGTGTTGAAATATTTGTATGTAATTTACCTCAACAGATGGTGCAAAGACACACTCACCCTGATTCTCCTTATTAAAAAAAAAAAAAAAGTATATTATTTGCATTTTCTTCCTTACACTTAATGTCTATGTTTGAATAGACAGCATTGTTTCAAGGCACCAATCAGTCAAGTTTTCCAGCCATGGAGATATTCATGTAGGGTAAGTATTTGTTTAAAGAATGCACTTCAGGTACTGGAAAGACATTGACATTGTGGTAACCCTATCTTGTGAGGCTTTTGCTGTGGAGAATACACCGTAGGCCTGGGGATAGGTCCTATTTAAATCCACTTGAAACATTTGTGCTTGCTAGCCCAGCCATAAATAGCCCAGGTAATATTTTTTATGTCCCCTGCAATTTAATATAGGGTGCAAAAGGGAATATCTGTTACACAGAAATAAAGTATTCTTCCTCCTCCTCTCCCTGTCTCCAACATTTCATGTATCATCAAACATTCCTGGCAAAACTTTATATTAGATATCAAATTAAACACGTGTATATCTGCATGATCTGTTAAAGCAAAAATATAGCCACATTTTGAGTGACTGTGATGCGGAATTAGGAAAATCTTTCTTCGTGCCACCAGGATGACTGAAGAAGGAAAGATTTTCTATTTACCACAACTTTGAAGAACACTCTGCTCCCAATCTGAGAGATGACATTTGAATGCAAGTCTTCTGCCTCTCTAGACAGCCTGGCAGTCTGTTAACTTTGTTCTCATTTCAGTCACTCACAGTAAGAACGCATGCTTTCCTCCACCGGGGAGAGGGTAGAGAGAAGAGCAGGCAGCAACTATAAACTTCCTTGCTTGTTCTTGTCATTGGCTTTCTCCTCCTGGTGTGCCTTTCCCCCCTATGGATTTGCTCTGTTGCAGCTTGTGTCAAGGGAAAGGAGAGCTTTTGGTCTTCTCAGAGATTTTCGATGCTGATCACTCCACAGACTAAACCCCCTACGCTTACCTCCATCATCGATTTTCGATCCCCCCACTTCACCCACACCCCTATCCCAGACAACTTCCCATGTCGTAAGTCTTCTGACCTGCTCTGTGGTTAACATGTCAGATCCAATCGCAGGATGACACAGACTGATAAATGACATGGAAAAGGAGCCCATAGGGGCGCCTGGGTGGCTCAGTTGGTTGGGCGACTGCCTTTGGCTCAGGTCATGATCCTGGAGACCCGGGATCGAGCCCCGCATCGGGCTCCCTGCTCTGCAGGAGGCCTGCTTCTCCCTCTTTCAGTCCCTCTGTTTGTGTCCCCTCTCTGGCTGTGTTTCTCTCTGTCAAATAAATAAAAAAATATTTAAAAAAAAAAAAAAAAAAAAAAAGAAAAGGAGCCCATAAATAGACTGAATATGCAATACAGGTGTACTTGAAGGTAGTACCAGGGGAAAAAGGATAAATTAGTTAATGTATGGTATTGGGCCAATTGGAAAACCAGGTGGAAAAGGAAAATGGGGTCAAACTCCTACCTCACAACATGCACCCTAATAAAATCCAGATGGATTAGCAACTTAAATGTGAAAAATTGAACCACCAAAGCCCTGAAATGAAATGTAAGTGAATCCTTGCTGTTGGCATAAAGGAAGCCTGTGGCAACACAGGGGCAAAGACAGAAGGGCGAGGGAAGGAGGAATACATCCGACTATGTCACATGTACCTTCTGTATGGTGAAGAGGTAACATTGTAGGTGATATAAATACTTTGTAGTATACCACCTAAAGGTTAGTATTTAATATCCAAGGATCTTCTAATACTAATCGACTCTATCAATGGAAAAATGGACAAAGAAATTAACTGGTGTTGAGAAGTAGGAATCAATTAGCCAATGTGCTCAACAGAACTCTTAAGCAAATAAGCATCAAATGAAAGAAAAGGCAATAATCAAATTTCATTTTACCTATGGGATGGGTAGTTGAAATGTATCATCCAAGTACTTACAAGCCTGGGGATAAATACATCCTCTCATATATCACACTTGGGTTTAAATCAATGGTGGGCAAATCAGAAAAATGCAGCAAAAGTTTTAAAAAATTCATGAATGATACCAACTGTCTATTTTAAATTGTTGATTATAAGGAAATTTAGATACAACATATTGTTTAAAATTTTTAAGGATTAAAGACAATTTACATTTCAAATTATAAAAGTTTGTCTAAATAAATTATAGTACATAAAAGAAAATACTAAATATCCAATTACAATGATTCTCTAACATATTATTTAAAACCACAGATAAACAAATTACTATTTAGATATTAAGTATATATGATGGATATACATGAAATCATAAAAGAAACTCTGTAAAACCTAGTAACAAGTACTATGTGTACATTTATAAATCCTAACTAGCAAATGAGGTTTATTCTTTATTTTCTTTTGAAAAATGCATTTTTCTATCAAATAAAAACGTTTTGATGGTGTCATATCTATTTGTACATGTCACACAAAGATATAGGTATCTTTATAATTAAACTAATTGAAGTATTACTTCCCCTTTTATAAAACTTTTTTGGCAATTCCTGGGAGATTTCTGATGACTAGAGAAGGTTGAAAAGATCCACTGAAGAAAATGTTTGCTTTCCAAACTTTTATTGCTTAGATGTGGCTTCTACCTTCCACACTCCCAGTGACCACCAAACTCTGTTCATATATTTAGCAATAATTAACCACTTATCCCTTCTTTTCATTTTCTCTGACTCTAATTTAATTCATGAGTGTACTTCTTATGTGACCTTCTCGACTTCCTAGTAAATACAACGGGAAAATATTCCCAAATTCTAGGATTGTTTGAGAAGTAGATCTAATCCATGTGCAACTCACGTGACTGTTGAGGTAATGATCTTTGAAATCCAAAACCAAGTCATTTCCTCCTCTCTGCCTTCGAAATCTGTTGGAACTCTGGCAAGGAGCAAGTGACTTGAATTTTTCCCATTTACCCAGGGCTCCAAATCCATGATATGCTGCACCCACTTTCCCATAACACATGATCCAGTACATATCATTGATTTTCCCCAAAAGGACAATCCATAGCAGCCATCTTGAATGGAGCAAATAATTTCCTACAAGTAGGGCTGTCTAAGAAGTTATATGAATTGTTTTTATCCACTGTCTTCCTCCTTTGAGATGACCTGTGCCTCTGCCTAGCTGTCTCCCCTTTGGCTCAATATATAACAATTTCCACTATATCTGAAGACTCATTTATTTGCTGCCCTAAACGATTATCTCTTCCAACTACTGGCAATGGGAAGAACTGATAAAGACTTTGAATTTTCCTCTTTCGCTCCTTCTACCCCACTTGCCTCTGTGAAGTATGGAATGACTTGCCAAGATTTATTTTTCCACTGAGATTGGTGAGTTTCACTGTCAAAATATCACTTGCTTTCTCCTTTTTATTGCAAGTAAAAATAACTGCTAATTACTATTATCGTTAAAGATTTTACTTATTTATTTGAGAGAGTGAGAGCAACCAGTGGAGAGGTAGAAGAGGAGGGAGAGAGAGATCTCTCAAGCAGACTCCTGTTGAGCGCAGAGCCCAATGCAGGGCTCGAACTCATGACCCTGAGATAGTGACCTGAGCTGAAATCAAGAGTCTGACACTTAACTGACTGAGACACCAGGTACCCCAATAACCACTAATTATTAAGCATAATAACTGGTAGGTAAACACTTTCTTTTGTTATTGCTTTTTTCAGAAGTGATTTCAATTTGTCAGTCATTAAGCCGAAAAAAACAAATTACAGAGATTCTCAGTGAAACTCTCATGGAAGTGGTCAGCAGCCTAGTGAGGTGGCAAGGTGGCAAGGGTGTGCACACACCTGCTTACATTTCTCAGTGTGATAAAGACTGATTCTCACACGTGTGCTATGGGAAAAGTTTGTACAGGTTTTATGGATTCTCAAAATTAAAAAGAAAAAGCCTAAGGTATGAAATGGGAGTAAGGAGTTACAGGCTCAGGAAAAACTTCCAATTCCACATCAAATAGAAACCCATGGGAAAGAGACCTGTGTCCTCTTTGGAGTAAGATTGTCTGCTTTATTCAGGATCAGAGAATTTTTTTTAAAAATGAAGAGATATGATTTAAAGACTGTAATTAAATTTGCTCTTTTAGGTAACAGAGTTTAAAATAGTATCTCTAAGGTCATTAGACCACCTCCATGGCCTTCACAGGGGCCACAGGTGCTCTCAGCAGGGCAGGGGTTATCAGCATTATTCATGCTTTGGAGATAAGCCTGTTTCACCTCTGCTTTAGTAAGGTCTTCATATCTTTGGTGAACTAGAAATCATGCTGCAAGCTTATCTAAATCTCCCTTGCCACACTTCAATAGATTGATAACTAGTTCTATTTAATTCTGGATTTATGTGTATTCCATTTGATTCAAGGAAGTTAAAAGTGCTTATGACTCTTTATCATATCCTAAGAACCTCCTGTATCCTGGATTTGGAATCAGAAAATATAAATTTATTGCCCAACTTGATCCTGCATTTACTGTGTAACATTAAGCAAGTGAAGCACCTTCCCTAAGCTTTCATTTCTTCCTCTCTACCACAAGGACCCATTTCATGAAGTTCTGAGAAATCAAATATAATGATTCATATGAAGGGATTTGTAAATTAAAAAGTGAGACCATAAATAAATGTTCGTCACTTTAAATGCAGTAAATGTGTTTAGTCAACATGATGCCTTGAGTCATTCTTTTTAATAATTTAAAAGAACATTGTACAGGATGAGTTTGTCATGCCAGATTTTGTTTCTACAGTGCTAATCTACCTCCCATTGTATATAACAAGACATTTTCCTGGTTTCAAAATATGGAATTATCTTTCCTCACCCTTCATTTCATCCTTAATTTCCTCACCTCCTTCTTTATTAACCTGTATGCCAACAATGACTAACTCATTCATCTGTATCCTTAAAATATTTCTCCCATCTATCACCCAGCTCTATCCCTTGGCTTTAATGTATCTTTAACTTCAATTTTGGTCAAAGAGAGGACTTGTCAGGCAGATCAAGGTGTGAATTGTGGCTCTGCAGGTTTCTATCTGTGTCAACTTACAGCTACATGATGTCATCTTAAACCTCAATGTTCTTACCTGCAAAATGAGGATAATACAGAACTCTCATTATCACATTCCTGTGTTCAAAATCTTCAATGGTTTATATTTTTTCAGTAAATAAACTTAAAATTCCTCAGACAGAATGATCAGTCTCCTATGCCCTATTGAATATTATCTCTTAATTTTTTCTCCAATCATTATTACCAGCCACTAGATTTGGCTGTCTTGACACTAGAGGCACATGCATACATCCCAACAATGCTTCTTTAAATAAGGATTATTGGGGCACCTGGGTGACTCATTCAGTTAAGCATCTGCCTTAGGCTCAAGTCATGATCTCAACGTCTTGGATACTCAGGCTTCTGGAATTGGTCCATATCAGGCTCCCTGCTTAGCAGGGAGTCTGCTTTTCCCTCTCCCTCTGTTCCTCCCCTGTTTATGCTCTGTCTCTCAAATAAATAAATAAAATCTTTAAAAAATAAGGATAATTGATTCTTTGGTTTCCCGATTTTGAAATCAGGGGAGAAAATTTTCCTGCATATGTAACAGAATTCTTTTGATGAAAAATGTGTTAATATATATTACAGAATTATTAGTATATGCCAAAGCTATTTATTTGCATGGTACCATTACTCTCTTTGCATATCCTTTGGCTTATCATGCAACTGGCTGAAATCAATCTTTCTTCATGCCTCCTAAGTCTCTCTAAATAAGAGTGACTGACTCCAGGTGGAGAGATGGAATCTCTTCCAACCACTATTCCCTTTCTACCAGTGAGAAACAGAATAAAAAGAAAATATGTAATACTCATTCACCTACTGGATTTGTTCACATAAAGGTCAGATAACAGATGATGACAAAACCTTATTCTCTACATTCTATGAAAACTCTCAGGCTTTAAAACATCTAAAATGTTTATATTTGACAAGAATTCCTCATGACCAATTATATATCATTATAAAATTATATGAGGAACATTGTGAACAGAATTATTTCTTTTCTCTAAAATATGCCTCTTTGCAATATATAGCACAGTGTCTTGCAAATAGCTCTAAATCCATGCTCATTAATGACTGAATTAGAACATATTGTTATTTTTCTAAATGCCTTCCTGCCTAATTAATCACATCGGAATGATCAGTATTTGGATGATAGGCTTCATAGGGCATTACTTTTTTGAGCAAAGATTAGAGCTCTGGGCTCTCTGACAAACCTAGGGAAGGGGTAGACACGGGATGACTCCAGCTTTGACAGATGCCAAGTTCAAAGAAGAGCTGGGGTTGTGAAGCTGGGGTATTGCATCCGTTTATCCAAGGTCACAACAAGGACATAGAGCAAACTTTGGGAGGTTGGGACTGAGCTCATTTACTACTTGCCAAGAGCAAGACAGGTAGAAATTCAAAAACCAGGCAGCCAAGGATAAACGTAGATGAGGTGTCATAGAAAACAGGCACAGACAGAAAGAGGGGCGTGTGGAGCTCAAGATACAGACCAAAGTATGTCACAGGGCAGAACACATCATGAACTCAGTGACTAGGTATAGGGAGTGTGGGGTGGATGTTATGGAATGAGCACATGTAAAGAAACAATAACAAAAGAATTACCATATACAGGATCTGTAAAAAATAGCTTCTTTGGAACTAGTTCCTTCAGGGAGGAGCCCATCAGCAGAATTTATAGACGTTCTAATTCAACATGATATGGTTTTAAGATTCCCATCCATGGATCCATCACTGGCTTGAAGAGGGCAGAGTGGCAGCTGAGAGTGAGAACATAACATACCCACCACCTTTGTCATTGGAAGAGCCAAAAATGACAAGCGTGGACCAGAGTGAGGGAAATTAAATCCTGAAATTGCAGTCAGCTTTCTGCTCTCAACTAGGGACAAGCCCTGTTTTGTAGAGTCAGTCTTCCTGAGTGAAATATTTCTCAATTTAATTTATTGAGAGGGTTTAATTATTTCTGTGTTTGTTTTGTTTCACTTTATTTTTAAATTTCGTAGCAAGTTGCTTGTTCTTCAACTATTAATAAAAAGAACAAGAATATTCTCAATGAGCATATGTCTTCTCAGCAATAAGCCCAATTCCTCTGATAAACAGAAAAAATCTCGGTCTCTCTTAATGGAGAGCCAGTTTTTCATAGAGTGGAGTCATGATTTAAATTATACAGAGGGACAACTAGAGACTCCTCTGGCGGGAATGGCACCATGCTCTTCCAGTGACCATTGCCAACGTTGGTAGTGTTTAGAGGTTTTTCTATGAAAGATCCAGACAAAGGGCACTGAGTGAAATCTCCTTGTTTACAGGTGACATTAAGATTTTGGGTGAGAGGAAAGGCCAATACAACAGATAGAAAGAAAGAACTATTCCAGAGATAATTTTTGTATGTGCTATTACCCATTCACTTTATAGATGGCATTGCATCTTTCAAAACTTGTGATTGTGGGTTCTTATTTCACCCCCCCAAAAAAAAACCCCAAATGTCAGAATACAGTTGATGTCTCCTGATTATTTGGATAAATATATTCTGGCTCCCCCATTATGATTTTGAGAACCATGCCACTGTTTGAGAGGCAGTGTGAGAGACGATTGAAGTGTGAAGATGATGGCCACCCATCCCAGCATGCTTCTAAAGGCAGTCCCGTTATCATATGCTTTCAATCAGAGACATATTTAATAAAAAACAAGTAATGCACAGTGCAGTGCATGGCTGACTTGGAGTAAAAAAAAAAAAGCACTCTTCCCTTGGTCGTGACATTAACTGATTTTGAATACCTGATGCAAATCATTTAATCTGTTCTTGAACATTTATGTTTCTTTTAATTAAAAAAAAACACACTTTATGAGTTAAAGTAGCGCCCATAATAGCTGAAAGTCAAACTAATTTTCAAATTATACTTCATGTATTTGGTAAAGAAATGGAATCAGGAGTATGTGTCAGAAAGAACTTGGTTTATGATAACAAGATAAATATCACTTTATTATTAGAATCTCATTGTAATACATTTTTTGATAGTATTTATCATGTTTTGGCTACTAACAGGTTTATACTATCTTAATTAATTTGATCCCCTTTTCAATATATCTAAATGTTTAAAAATGTGTAAACTAATATTTAAAAATCTTCAAAGTAACCAAAAAGAATTTAGGTCAGGTGATATTTGCCTGGATTGACTACATTCAAATTATTCATATAATTATATCATTCATCTCCTCAAATACAGAATTTTAGTAAATTGTGAATTTCTTAAAATTTTTGGTAAACCTTGGGTTCCTTTTTCAAAATGGTTTTGAAATATCTATTTATGTATTTATTTATTTATTTAAGTGTGAGCAGGGAGGGCAGAAGGAGAGGGAGAGAGAGAGAATCTCAAGCAGACTCTTCATTAAGTATGAAGCCTGAGGCAGGGCTGAATCCCAGGACCCCAAGATCATGACTCAAGCAGAAATCAATAGTAGGGCACTCAACTGACTGAGCCCCAGAATCAAAACTTGGGCTACTTTTGAAGTGAAATTCCTATGTATTTCAGAAATTTTGGATTAACTCAATCTAAACTGTGTCTCCATGTACAAAATCACTGTCAGAAGGTTAGCTCTTCATTGTAACAAAGGCCTAGGGCTATCTGCAAACATTTGGGAATCAAAACTGGACATTTAGCAACAGCTGTGTTCTCTGTGTGCATCACATCACCCAAGAGAAGGGCCCGTGGGCAGACTAAGTGAGCACAGAGAAGAGTCTCTCCATCCTTTCTTTGTGCAAAAACAATTTGGAATATTTTGAGGGTTCACACCAACCTTCTTAGTAGCTTCATTATGCAGTTATCAATGAGAGTAAGTTGAAAACCAGTATACTCGCTTTATACATGAGAATCTAAGGTCCTGAAAAATAACAGGTTGTTGTAAAGTCACATGTGCTACTGATGGAAAAACCAGAAACAGAATTTTGTTTCTTTTTATGATATTCCATGATTAAAAAGTTAGAAGGCTTATAATAAAATGGCTGAAATATTTTCTGTAACATGAATGGTAAATTCAGAGAATTGACCTAACATGTACATTTCAACAAATCAACTAGAGTTTCTTAAAAAACAAAATAAAACAACACAAACCAAGAACATCTAGCCTATAATCTATTGAATAAATGTTATCTCCTCATAAAGAAAAAAATTATTATTATTATTATTTTTTAAAGATTTTATTTATTTGACAGAGAGAAACACAGCCAGAGAGGGAACACAAGCAGGGGGAGTGAGAGAAGGATAAGGGGGCCTCCTGCCGAGCAGGGAGCCCGATGTGGGGCTCAATCCCAGGTCTCTGGGATCATGACGCAGTTGCCCAACCAACTGAACCACCCAGGTGCCCCAAGAAAAAAAATTATTTTAAGTAATTCTAACTGGTCTCTTCTGACCACAGTTTGCTCTACTCAGCATTGTAGGTAATAGCTATGGTCCTTGGGAAATGTACTTTTAATGTTTGCTGAAGCAGCCCTTGTGGTGGACTTAACACATAAAAGAAGGATGATGCAGGCACGTTGTCAAAATCAATCTTGACATGTCAGGAGGCTGCTGGCAGCTCATAACACATTGGAAAAGTTAAATGATTCAAGTACAAAGATGGGAGAAAAAAGTCAACAAGACCCCTTAAATCTTGTACTTATTTTTCTCACCAGTTCCCAAAACAGTGTGTAGTACATAATTATTCTTGTCAACATAGATTCATCAAATGTGGAGAAAATATATTGAGGACAATGGAGATAATTCTTTTTGGTCAATCCACATGGTATTGATTTGCTAGAAAAAAATTATATATGTTTATATATATATATAAAAGTAGATATGAATATATATTCACCTTATCTATAAAAATATATATGCATTGAATCCATGCATATCTGTTATCCTTTGCAAGTCCCTGGTCCTATGACCCTTCAGGAATAATATGATCACAGAGGAAAATTTTTCCTCAAGATCTAACAGTGCTTGACTGTGGGACACAAGCATGAGCTTCCTTTGCTGTGACATTGAAGTGACCTAGTAGTCTTCTCTGCTGCCGTTGGCTGCTTTTTTGGTTGTTGTTCAAATGAAGATAAATTTCAATATTTTGCTTGCTTGCATAATTTGGTGTCCCATTCCAGACTATCAGTAGCTCTTCCACATAGAAATTATTGGGCTATCATTGTACAGAAGCTGGTGTGCTATTCTTAGGCTTCTGGGCTCCTCCCCAGCCTCGTCTTGGTGGCCTTGCTGTTACAGACCCATTAGAGAGAACAGAACTGCTGGTCGTGTACAATGCTGGTGACGGATATGAGGACTCAGATTGCTGAAAGCATACATATTTAATGAACCAAGCCTAAATACAAGGTTATAATGTTTAATAGCCTAAATGGGGCAAAAAATATATAGATGGGAAATTATTTCCATATCACTGGATTCTAAACCCAAATTAAGAAGGAAAAAGAAATCTTTCAGGTGATGAAAAAAAATTATTCTGTGACATTTTTTCTATCAATACAACAAATAAAGTTAGTTTCCTGTTTATGTGGTTAAATGATTAATGTTATGGCTGCATTATTTATATTGTAGCATTGTTAATTTTTTTCTCCAAATGTATGATGTAAGTAAATCATTTCTAAGGACAAAGCATATTGCATATAAAGCCCCCGTGAAATGTTGCTTCCTCAATAACATTGGTATGTCTGGATTTTACATTTTTACTTCTACATTTTTACTTATCTGAATAATTAAAAATTTGAAATTATCATGCAAAGAGAGCAGCATCCTTCTTATTTGTACACAGCAGCCTTTTTTTCATCAAAAAATGATATCTGAGAGGTAAGAAGAGAGGCTAAATGAATTATCCCTTTAAAAAATTATTTTAGGGATGCCTGGGTGGCTAAGTTGGCTAAGCATCTGCCTTTGGCTCAGGTCATGATCTCAGGGTCTTGAGATCAATCCCTGCATCAGGCTCCCTGCTCAGCAGGAATCTGCCTCTCCCTCTGCCTGCCATTCCCCCCTGCTTGTACTGTCTCTCTCTGAAAAATAAATAAATAAAATCTTTAAAAGAATTATTTTTACTTTATTTAGAAATAAATGCAAGTGATGATTTTAAGCAACATTGTTGCATTGTTTAACCCGTATTATTGTATATGTCATTTACACTTACTTCAAATTATTTCAAATTTGGCAGTAGTTGTTATGTCACCTGTGTAAAGATGACCTTTGTTATTTTAGTCTGATGTTATCCTGATGACCGATGTTCCAGGAATGGCTTTCTGTTAGTGAAACATGAGTAAACTTTGGGCAAAAAGGCCTTGGGAAGGCAGAATTTACTTGTACATCTTGCATGTAGAGAAAATTTGGCATATAATTTATCTGGTATCTAGAAGAAATCTTCCCTGGAAAGTAAGTTCCGGATGACAAATCAGTGTGAATTGTTGACCAGTCATGACATAACCAACGACCATTGCTGAGCATCTCTGACCTGGGCATCACTGACCATTGCTGAGCTGTCCATGACCAACCATCTCTGACCTGGGCAATTACTAACCACGCCTTATATGGGCATCATTAATGGTAGCAACTCTTTGAAATAGGGAAACATATTCATAGAGCTAAACTAAATTGCTCATAGTCTCACCGCTAATAAGTAACCAAAAAAAAAAAAATCCACATTTAAAATGAATTATATTTCTGGTTTTTAAAAAGATTTTATTTATGTATTTGAGAGCGAGAAGGAGAGAGCACAGAGGAGAGGAAGAGGGAGAGACAGACTCCCCGCTCAGCAGGGACCCCTATATGGGGTTGAATCCCAGGACACTGAGATCATGACCTGAGCTGAAGACAAACTCTTAACTGATTGAGCCACCCACATGTCCCTGTTCTTGTTTGTTTGTTTGTTTGTTTTTGTTTAAATGAAGTAATTTTGGGTCTTTAAGTACAATGAGATAGTTTTGCCCAAAGTATATTGTGATAAACAAACATGAACCATAAGCTTAGACATGTGACAGCTCTAAGGCATTAAGCTATGAATGGGAATTCTTTCAAGACTTATAACTCAAATTGGAACTCAAATAACTTCCTCATGCTGACATTAATGCTAATACTTTTTTCTATTTCATAGCCAAAATGTTCTTGCATATCCCTCATAATTTTCAGAGTAAGAACTGACCTTGCATAACATTTTGGGACAAATGACACAAATATTTTAGTAGAGATTCCTCTTTAGATAATGCATGAGATAAATGGAGGGAAGTAAGGATGCACAGAGGACATTTGTTTAAAGTAAAAATTTAAATAAAAATTGTAATTGTAATTTATTTTCATTTTTAGTACACTCCCTTTTTTAGTACATACATTTTTAAAGCAAGGATAATAAGCACTTTCATTGTGAGAAGATCAACATTTAATTAATCACTTGTTTTCTCATGACCTTGAAAGCCAGCAAATTTTGTTTTCTATCTTTTACAAACTATTATTTTACACTCATATTACATCTATAGACCAGGAAGAATTAGGGGTTAAAAAAAAACACAAAATGAAATGTCAAAAAATAGGTTATCAAAAGATTATGATGTGAGAAGCAATCTTGACAATAATTTGTAGTTAAGTAAAATGGCAGAATAAGAAGCATTAGAAACTATATCACTAGGATGTGGAAGATGGAGACAAAATGTGATCATACATGTCTGTGGATGTCCCCCGATGCAGATGTGCCCAAATACCCACATTATCAAGTCTCGCTACTACACAGTACTTAGCCAGTCACTAAGGGCAGTTGTCATTGTTTCTTTTTTCTTTTTTTAATTTAAATTCAGTTAGCCAATGTATAGTATATCATTACTTTCAGATACAGAGTTCAATAATTCAGCAATTGCATATAATACCCAGTGCTCATCACATCTTGTGTTCTCTTTAATGTCCATCACCCCATTGCCTCAATCCTCTACCCACATTCCCTCCAACAACCCTCAGTTTGTTTCTTATTGTTAAGAGTCTTTTGTGGTTTTTCTCCCTCTCTGATTTCTTAAAATTCTTCTCTTTCTTCCTTTCACCTAAAAAATGAGTTAAATGCAGTTGCTTACAGAATTAGACAGATACCATCTTGCTAAACAAATGGTCTAGCTTTGAAATTGTACTACAAAGAACAGTAGATCAAATTATAGAAAATATATTCCCAAACTAGTTTTCCAGTATGATGTTTGCAAGCTTCAGTCTTCAAAACAACAAGAGAATAATTGCAGTTAGAGAACAGGTGAACTGTTATACTAGAGTAGAGAATACTTAACTCATGTTTACTCGGATATATTTGATGTTCAAAAATTGAGTTCATGGGGTGCCTGGGTGGCTCAGTCCGTTAAATGTCTGACTCTTGATTTTTGGCTCAGGTCATGTTCTCAGGGTCACAGGATCAAGCTCCATGTCTGGCTCTGTTCTCAGCAGGGAGTCTGCTTGAGATTCTCTCTTTCCCTCTCCCCTACCCCACTCCCCACTCATTTGTTCTCTCTCCCTCAAATGAAAAAAATGAATCTCTTTTTTAAAAAAAATTGAATGTGTTTTTCTTTTTTCCATTTTGAATAAGTAACCTCATATAGACAATGGCCGGAACTTAACACATGACAAGTCTGACAGTCCAAATTCTCTCCTCCTCTATCACATAAACTCCTCTTATTTGTTCATCTTTTTATAGTACTACTACTTCCAGGGAACCTGCAAACAGCCTTCTCCTTCTAAGTCTTTCCAAAAACCAAAATAGGAAAGAAAAGTCAGAATTTTACTGAGTGGTCCCATTCTTAAAGAAGGGAAAATGAATCAAGTCATGAAAATGAACATTGCATGCTCTTCTTCTCCTCTATCTGATGCATTCAAAGCTAAGAAGTAGGTTGCATTTCTTTCCCTTCCAAAATGGCAGACATTAAAAGCTTATATCAATGTTCAAACCACTGGAAAGGAAGGAAATAATTGACACCTAATCCTTATTTACTAAGTTTACAGTGTTTTTTTTTTTAAATAAAGTGCTTCAATTAAATAATAATGTTAATAAAATTTTCCATTTATTGGGAACTATGAACAGATTATTCCATTCTCTTTGCACACAACTGTGAGTTCAGCATTTATTTTTAAAAAATATTTTTATGGAGCATAGTATGAGCCAGTGCCCTCGATGATCTATCTGTGGATAGATCAATGAGCGAAGCAAAGCAGCTTCCCTCAAAGAACTCACCTTCCAGGGAAGGAATCCAGGAAGTCATAACACACATACAATATGGAAAGTGGTATTCATGTTAGCAGACAAAAAAAAAAAAAAAAAAAGTGAAGCAAAGGAAGGGAATAGGGATCATACTGGCTGGGGTGATACATTAACTAGGATGGTGAGGGAAGGCCTCTGTGATAAGGAGACAATTAAAGAGTGACTGATGGAAGGGGGAATTTGTCCAGTGATGCTCTGCTAGGAGAGCCAGCAGGCAGACAAAAGGCTGCCCAGAGAATGGCTTATGCTCAGTGTGGTCAAGAACAGCAAAGCGACCACTGTGCCTGTAGCCAGTTGACTGAGGGAGGGGCTGGAAGGGGAGAAACTGGAGATTTGGCAACAAGTTAAACCATGTACAATATTGTAGAATCTAAGCTGATCTTTAATGAGGGCTGAGATGGGAAGCCACTGGGAATATAGAAACTGAGACTAAGAGAAATTAAGATATTTCCTGAGGTCACAAAGCAAGGAGAGGCAAATGGAGCTCCATCTGTTTGCGTGACCTGTGCACTAAGCTAATATGCTATGCATCCAGCGAAGAAACGCAATCATCTCAGTGTGATGCTGGAGTTGTTTAGAGGAGGAAGGGACTGACTGTGGTCTAGTTTTCAGAGAAACCATCACAGGGGAAGTGGGAACAGAGCCATGCCTTGAAGAATGGAGAATGCTTTTAAGGCAAAAAAAGAGGATATTGAGAGCATCACGAGTGAAGTCATGCTTCAGTTAAGAGACTAGTTTGACTTCAATTGAATGTCATGTTGAGTTTAATAGGAAATAGCTCTGGAAAAAAAGGTAGGCGTTAGAGAATAAAGATATAACATTAAACCTTTTTTTACTTTATTCTGTAGTCAGTGGGGAAATACAGAATTTTGAGTAAGAGAGAGATAGATTTGCTCAAAGGAAAGGTTTAGGAATTTTGGACAAGGAATAGTGTGAACACTGAGTTCTTGGTAGTTAACTGGTGGTAACAATGAAAAGGAAGTGAGGAGATGTGCAGTGATTAGGCAGAATCCTCAAAAGGAATGTGCTATCAGCCAGGAGTGGTGACATTGATGAGACTGTTCCCCTTCCTTTTGTCTTCTGTGACTGCATTCCAGTAGGGTCTTCCCTAGGCTTTCTGACTATCAGTAGTAGTTCATAATTTCCCCCATCACTGGTTTCAAACATTTCCAAAAATTTCTGTTGTCTTCTTCCCTTCTTTCCTTCTGCATTTTTCTTTCTTGGTGTATAACCTGTACCCTTGCTGTGATCTTCGTTGTCTGTGCCCTCTTCTAGGTTCCCTTGATCTACCTTATAGTGTAGATGCTGCTTTCTTGCCTGGACACTTGGATGAATGTGTAACTTGTTTCTATGATCACATTGATCAGATCATTCATAAAAGCTCTTCGAATTGGGCCAATATTCCTTTCTAGGAGTATCTCATTGTTCCTGAGTGTGAAATGTAAGCTCTTGCCCGAAAGGTAATAGTTACATAAATATAACACTTTTGGTTTTTTACATTTTCACTTTTTCTTTCTCTTTGCCTATGCTCTCAGTACCCTTCTCTCAAACACAGCCTGTGTGTGAAAAGCTGTGCACATACATATGCATGAATGTGCATGCACGCACACACAACACACATACACAGCTCCATTTCTACCAATAGCCTCAACTATTAAAAATAAATTATGAAACCTTGCAACTATAGACAAGCTACATAGACTAGTATAATGAAATGGTATATTCCAATTGCTCAACTTCTACAGTTAATCAAATCATGGTCAGTTTTTGTTTCATCTCAACAGTTCTGTGAAGCAAGCATTGAGCTCCTCCTCGCTTTCATGAGGCCAATGTTCATTATCATTTCTCCTGTTTCCTCTTCTCTTTCCTTCTTTCTCCCTACCTGCTCACCCTACACCACCTATCAACCCTTCAAGAACATGAGCTATAGGGTCCAGCTATCTGTGGCACAGCTAGAACCAATACTGCAGAGGACTTTGGATTCCCCCAACCTATTTTGGTTAAAACAAGACAAAACAAACTCAGGGCCCATGAAAAATTACTGTAAGGACCTACCACTAGAGAAGACAATCTGTCAGGAGGTGAAGCCATTTCAAAACCACCCACTGCTCCCATCTTTGTGTCTTGACCTGCAATACTTTCATGTCCCTTGTAATAACCTTGTCCCACCTCCTGAATCACTGTTAGCCTCTCCCTGAGGTGTGGACTTCCTGTGTTCTCTGACAGGCTCTGGTGGCTCGCAGCTTTGGCTTAGATGTGGCCTTCAGTCCTCTCTATCCATGATTTACCCATGACATTTCAGTTTAGATATGCCCGGACAGAGAGAAAACAAACCAGCATGTTCAAAACCCAGTTGAGGAAATGATACTCTTTCCTGCTCTCCCCAGTGTCCTATCGTAGAGGAAACAATCTGCTGTTTTCTGGTCTAAGGATATGAGGACACTATGATTTCTCGAGGCTGTGAGAGCAATTCTTTGAGCATGCTTGTCCAGCATTAAATTATTGAATGCCCAGATTACAGAGAAAATAATAGAACTGAGAAGTCTGAACTTTTATAGATCAGGACCCCAAGTAGCAATTGTAACAGGGCTGGTTATAAGTTTCACCATCTGGGCAAATAACAAGACATATTGCAGCTCTGCTTTTGAGACTTCTCCTTCTGTAAGTCATCCTGTCTGGAGTAAGAGACTAACAAGAAAACTGCTCTGTGTTGACCTCAAGTTCTCCCACCTCTGGTTAAGGTGTTGTTCGGGTCATACTTATCCCTTTGGATTTTGTAAAACAACTCAAATCACTGATAAAATTTCCTTCCTACTAGATTAGTCTTCTGGAGCTGCAAACAGCCTTCTGATAACCAGAAATCGATCTTGTGAAGCGCTTCTAAATAGCAGGGTTGATAACTGAGTAAAGCTCTCCCCTTCGTACAATGGTATTCCCCTTTTAGAAGAATCCTTATCTAAAACATACTGAGTATCAAGACACCTTCTAGACCAGAATCAAGACACAGAACATGAGCAAATGTCCTCTGCTGCTAATACACAGACAGTGATACATGTCACTGGGAAAAAAGAAGGAAAACTGATTTCACAAGCCTGGTATGTCCTAACTATTGTAGTTTCCATTGGAAAACTATTAGTCCGTTCTAAAGTAACATTCTTCATGTTCTTATCTTCAACATTGGTCATTTGTTTCAATAGGCAGCTAGCATTCCCTTGTTATCACTAATCACTCTTAATTTTTAATCAAATAACCATTCCCCCACCCCCAGCATGGTTATCTGATACAAAGGTTAGTAAGCAAAGGCATTTTTTTCAGAAGTCCTCTTACTTGGTAGTAATGAAGTGTCTTTGAAATTATTTAACTTAAATTCTACAGGTTATAAATAACATTGATTGTCCATGGGTAATACATTGCAAAAACACAACGAGCATTTTAGTTATCAGAAAGTACTGCACCTAGAATCAAGCTTTCTCTTTTTTGTAAGATGTTATTTATTTATTTGACAGAGAGAAACACAGCTAGAGAGGAACCACAAGCAGGGCGAGTGAGAGGGAGAGCTGGCTTCCTGATGAGCAGGGAGCCTGATGCAGGGTTACATCCTGGGACTCTGGGATCATGACCTGAGCCAAAGGCAGAGAGTTAATAGCTGAGCCACCCAGGCTCCCCAGAATCAAGCCTTCTGAATACTTTTGTGTCCAGTTACAAGTAATAAAAAGGGAAAAAAAAGCTCATTTACTGAATATTTATTCAGGTACTGTCCTTAAATATGGATGCTCTTTAATACAGATTATAAGATTTTCCTATACCCATTTTGCAGATAATTTGCAAAACAAATTACATAAATGTCAAACAACATAACTTCTAGGATATCCTCTTCTTTTGAATATTTTTTGTGGCACTCGAATAATAATCTGAGCAGCTATAGATTAGTAAATACTGTGAGCCACAAACTTAGTAAGTGGTTAGTTATTTAAGCAAATAACAGAAGCTATTTTACCTATAAAGAAACTGAGATTAGTCAAAGACAAGAAGATATGAGATGTAATATCTCTGTGCTGGATATTCTAATTCTTCCCCCACCAATTCTATACTCCACTCTTTCTCTGCTCTGTCCCAGAAAGCAATCTCTGTGGGTAGAATCAACCCATCTCTCCCATCCTATGTTTTCCGGATGGTGCCAACCGATAGACAATAACCACAATCAAAGATGGCAGGAAGAGAGAGAAGCCACATTTTTACTCTTCTGGCTTCTTCCCATTGGTCTGTGTTTTGGTTGTGGCTGCCTTCCTCTGTCCAGAGCAAGATGACTGGTCAGCCTTGAGCAGCATCAACAGCTACCAGTTTTTGTGTTCCACAAATGCACCTTTTCCTTGCTCTTTCAGACCTGGGCTAGAAATGCTTTTCCTGTCTTACCGACCCTGGGGTTCTTACTATCCACAGTTAACTAAAATAAGCCAACTAACACCATAGTTATCCATTTCATTAAATTCTTCTTTTAATAAAGATTTTATCTATTTATTTATTTATTTGACAGAGAGAGAAATCTTAAGTAGGCAGAGAGGCAGGCAGAGAAAGAGGAGGAAGTAGACTCCCTGCTGAGCAGAGAGCCTGATGCCAGGATCCTGAGATCATGACCTGAGCCAAAGACAGAGGCTTCAATCCACTGAACTACCCAGGTGCCCCATTTCATTAAATTCTATTAGATCTTTTCAGTGTCCTTCCTGAGAGTACATTGATTTCTTCTGGGACTTTGGTATAGAAACTGTCACTAACAATGGCCTTAGGGAAAAGACCACAGAGTTGAATTCTGGTATTGTATTACTTTCATAGTGTATAAGTGCACTGATAATCCCCTTGTCAGGGGTATAAGGCACTATGACCTGTGGCATATGGTGGCATCATGAAGGCAGGCAGAGGGCAAGGTGTTCCGAAAACAAATGGATGTGATTGAGAGCCACTACAGTGCCAGTGATAAGTGCGACAAGTAAGGCATGGCTGGCTATTCAGATGGCCATGGAGAGACTACTCACAGAATGGGACCAACTGAAAGACTCAGACAGATGCCCAACTCGGCATGAATGGAAACTCAGAAGGCTGCCAAGATAGGCTTAAAGATGGCCTTAATTGTACTACACCAAAAAGAAGGGTGAAAATTAGGCCCAAGTCCTAACTGTAATTATCACATGATTATAGCATTAATGAATGTGACCTTCCAGGGTCCTCCAGTGGAGAAGGATGCTACTGACACATAGGATGGAGACAAATGATCAGACAGAATAGAATTGATGCTAAGAGTTCTGAACTCCTAAATCTTCCTGAGGGGGTCCTTGTCTTGACCCGGGATGTCTCTTTTCACCATGTTCAGGGCTCCCAGGCCCACAGTGAAAGTCAGATCCCTGTGCAGCCAGAGAAGGGAGTATCAGAGATGGTCCTCTCAGGGAGAGAAGACTCTATATACTAGACAAGTTGCAGAACATCTTCAACTGGACTTAATAGGAAACTGGGGAATGTGTTGGAATGGATTTGATAGACCAAGAAGGATAAAAAGATATAGATACACCCACCTAGAAGCAAGGATTCAATATACTAGCTCAAGCAACTAGGAGTGGCATTGATAGATTACTAAGTTAGTTAATTAAGTCATCTCAATCAATGGGATTTAATTGCCAGAGCTTCTAGGCACAGTCTGTGTCACAGGTCAGCCCATGGGCCAGGTTGGGCCAGCCAGCTTGTTTTCATAAATAGTTATTGGAACACAGCCACAGCCATCTTATGTATTATCTATGGAAGTTTTTGCACAAAAAATGGCAAGGTTATATGGTTACAATAGGGGCCATAGGGTCCACAAAGTCCAAAATATTTCTTATCTGGTGCTTTACAGAAAGTTTTCCCATCCCCGTGCTAAAGGAATCGAAAACTCTAGCAGAAAGGCATGTTGGACTGGATTAATTTGGTGCAACCTGTGCAGCCACACCTCTCATTCCCTCACCATATCTCTGGCAAGACTGGAAAATGCCTCCTGCACCAGGAGCTGAAGAAATGAGATAGTATCTCTCCTCCAAGGGCTGCAGGTAGCATTGGGTGAGGGTGCAGCCAAAATAGATTGAGGGGTTGAACAAAGCTTTACAGGCTCATTAGCTAACATAATTTTGAAGTCCTTTAAGGAAAAATTACAATATTATAAATGCAAAAAATGTGCAATAATGATTAGTTAGAAAGATAAAAACAACCACAACAAATGAAATGTTTTAAAAGCTGTGGCATAAAACTAACATCATAAAATCTAAGAAAATAACTTTAAAATTAATTAATTTTATTACCAATTTTTAATGCTTACCTCCCCCCCCCCTTATTTGGAGAGGTTGTTTTAGTTCAGCTTAGTTTTGCTGCATAAAATCTATTCTCAGTAATTGCAGAGTGCTAGAGGCCAGATGGAGATACCTCACTATCAGATAAGGTTTACCTGATTACCATGATAAGCTTTAGGTATCTGTGGTTGTGGCTAATTCATCACAAATCCCTAGGGCTGACGTAGATGGGTAGCCCTTTAGGTTCCATCTGACATATATAATTGAATAATTGGAGTCTGTTAGATTGAAATTGACTTTAGTTGCTTTAGTGGGGATTGACTTCGTCTTGCTCACTTTCTGAACCAAGTCAGTTCACAAATCTAATGTTCCTCAGTTGATAGGAGGTGAGGCTCTTGAGAAAGAACACAGCCTTCTCTTATATCTGAGAACCTTCCTACAAGTCTTTCCCTAAAGGTACCTTTAGCCATTTACCTGAATGACACAGGGTTAGACTCTCTCTGTTTACACTAATCTTCTGAGATTCCACCAAGATCCATTGCTCAATGTAGAAATTTGTGAAAGTCAAGTGATAAATGTTGTTTTGGCCCAAGTCTGTCTCTGAGGGGTCCAATCAAACCACAAGCCTGTCCTGTGGTTATTGCTTCAATTCTAGAATATATAGTGAGAACATACCTAGGAACATGTAGAATCTCTACATTCATTGCCAGACCTGTGAGGAGTTAGTATATCAGGATGGATCAAGTGGAAGTCCTGAAACTTCTCTTTTACCCCTTTGTCTCTCATGGTAGCAATCTAGAAGCATTATTGCATCCATGGGGACACAAACATGGTGGTATCATTGAAGACTTGCAGGATTCAGAGTGTTTCCTAATGGGTCTCTATAGGATACATCTGATTAGTGAAAAAGCAAGGCGGGCCTTACAGAATGACTAGGGCTTATTAAACATATACCTATGGGCAGATATCAATTCTAGCCATGATTACAGGGGTCTTATCTCTACTGGATCAAATAAAGACAGTGTCTGGCTGATGTAGCACCATGCTTTCTTTTCAACTCCCTTCAGCAAAGATACTCATATAGTTTTGCCTCATGAACCCTGGATAGCAGTCTCACTACCCTTTCTTATATCAGAATATTGTTGATTCTCTAACTTTCTGCAGAAATGTAGATTTCAAGTACTGCAGTTATCTTAATAGCACATTAACATCCCCCTGTCCATTCATTGATGACATTTTGTTAATTGGATCTGGTGAGAGGCAGTAAATATCAGTGAGAATATATGACAGAGGAAAGATATAAATTCCATATAATTCCAGGGCCTGACAAATGAAAGAGGTTCCAACAAATCCAATGATCTGGGGATTTTAAGAATATTTTGAGACAATTTTCTGTACCTTGCATTGCCTACCATAAAGACAGAGGTACCTTTGCTCTGTAGGTTGCTCTGACCCATTGACCAAAACCTATTAGGCTGATACATTTAACTGATCTGGATCAAGTAAACTTCTCTGGCAGTCCCAGAATGTAGTAGAAGAGGCCCTACCTCTTGGGTTTGATGACCCACAAGTGTCAATGGCAGATACAGAAGCTCTAGAGAACCTCTGAAAATTCCTAGTAGGAGAATCACAGTACGGAATCTTTTTTTTGATGGATATTCTCCATTTTAAAAGCAGATCCTAAGACTGAGCATCTAACCCTGTGAAACATGTAATCAAATGATGATGCAAGTAAGTTGCCTGCAATGAACTGGTGTTACGTGATCCACGAAACCACAAAATTGGTTGTGCACACAACATTTTATTGTTCAATGGAAACACATTTATAAAGCTGACTTACACAAATCTGGAAGACCTAAATAAACTCCATTTGTGATTAGGATGTGTCTATTGAGGAAAATTCCCATTTCTACATACTGTAAATATAATAGCATACAGCAGCAGCATTTGACTTTCAATTACCTATACCAATTTTGAATAGACAACTGAGAGTAAAAGTAACTATTAGTTATTATTAATCTTTTGAATAACTTATTCATGAGGATAGTATTATCTTTGTAGAATGGTTTACGTGGTAAAGAAATGGTTTCCTCTTATTAACTTAAATGACATTATTCCATTCTTCTTTTGTTCTTAGAAATTGAATTCCAACAATGTTATTGTTGAGAGAGCACACACATGCACAAGCAAGGGAGAGGGGCAGAGGGAGAGGAAGAAGCAGACTCCCCACTCTCAGAACCCTAAGATCATGATGTGAGCCCAAGGCACACACTTAACCAACTGAGCCACCCAGGTGACCCAGTGCATTCTCTTTTTTTAAGTTTTTTAAAAATATTATTTACTGTTTTTGATTTCTATTTTTTAATCTTTTATACAATTTGTATAAGTCTGATGTACTAGTAAAATGTTTTACTTTTATCATTGTCTTTTAATTACTAAACAACCCAGGGGCGCCTGGGTGGCTCAGTTGATTAAGCGACTGCCTTCGGCTCAGGTCATGATCCTGGAGATCCGGGATCGAATCCCACATCGGGCTCCCTGCTCGGCGGGAAGCCTGCTTCTCCCTCTCTCAGTCCCCCTGCTTGTGTTCCCCCTCTGGCTGTGTTTCTCGCTGTCAAAAAATAAAATCTTTAAAAAAAATTACTAAACAACCTTTAGATTTTTTTGTTACAAAAACTAAGTTGTTACGTGACAGATTTCATTTTTTCTTTTTTTTTTCATTTTTTTCATTCTTATTGAACATGCCGATGCCCACATGCTTGCAAAAGTATGCTTAGAGTAGCTTGTCTTAATGTTTTGTCTTGTTTTATAGACATAGACTGCATAGATTGTCCTATACAGAATCCCCTTTAATAGCCCAAATATTTTCATGTTTCTTAAAACAAAGTTCCCTTCAAATTAATCGCCACCATAATTTTGACAGTTCTCCTAGTGTCAAATGACTCTTGGTATTCTTAAAAGATCAATAGTGATTAATCTTCAGATACCCAGAGTCATCCTGAGTGTGTGCCTGCTGGATCTTGGAATTGCAGGGGAGAGTGTGATTCAGTATTGAGACTTGTATTCTCAGTCATGTGGAACCTATGGGGAATGAAGAGTTGCTCTCAATGAGCTTTTTTTTTTTTTTTTTTTTAATTTACCTTGGGACTTTCCAGGAGTTAGCATACTTCCAAAGAAATGGCAGGCAAAAAGACCAAGCAGTGAGTGAAATAAGCCAAGAAGAGAAAGTCAAGTATCACATGGTTTCACTCACTTGCGGTGCATGAGGGGTAACCTGGAGGACAGTGGGAGAAGGAAAGTAAATGGGAAGTAGGGTAATCCAGGGAGAGAAACGAAACAACAGAGACTTTGGACACAGAAACAAACTGAGGGACTTGGAGGGAGGGGGGTGGAGAGATGGGAGAGCCTGGTGGTGGGTACTGGGGGCACCTATTGTATGGGTGTGGGGAATGGGAAATGAATCTTGGAACACTGGAAAAAAAATTAAGTAACAATAAAAAATAATAATAATAATAAAAAAAAGACCAAGCAGTAACTCAGGGCTACAGAAATATGCTCCTGCCTTCTGATCCGTATTTCAGTGACAGTGTAATAATAGGTCACTGAGATAGGTCACATTCATAGGCCACCCCGTAGTCCCCCTGAATATTCCCAAGCGTGCTAGACATATTGACAAGAAAGCTTTATGGAGAGATGTGGAAAGAAAAGGCAGGATTCCTTTTAGAAGTTTTGCCTAATTTCTGTACCTCAAATTTGTTTCTCCCTGGTATTTCCTGTTCACCATTATCATTTGTATTCACCATGCACATTTCTGATAGACTCCTCCAAGGGTCAGGAAGTGACTTGTGCCCTAGTAGCCTCCTCGGAGAGCCTCAGTGTAGACATCTGTCATGAAGAAACCTCTTATCCTGTACCCTTCTTGAGGTGATTAACCTGTTCCTGTGATCTCCTTCAGGTATCTATTATCACAATGAACTGGAGATGTTTTTGAAAAATATTCTTCTACCTTCTCTGCTCTGGCAATCAAAACTGTTTTTCATTCATTACAGTGAATTACACCCATCACTGAATTCATCTCAATAATTCCAAATAATGTGTGGAGAACCAAGATATTTGGATCCCATTTATACATGTAGAGGGTGAGATAGCGACTCTTCTCACCCTGTTTCTATTTTTGAATATGAACATTGCTCTTGTATGCACAAAGATAAGAACCAGAGTCTGAAAAATTAAGTCAGGCAAACGCTGCATTATGGAAGCAGATGATGTTTATTGAAGGCACAGTTTTCTTGTGTCTCAATTTAGTTAATTATACATTTTCCCCCCACAAAAGCAAATTAAGCTATTACTAGTCATATATAAGAAAGGGCACAGTGCCCAGTCACACCTTAGCGAGGTCCTGTCATCTCTGGGTCTTGACTCCTTGAGTCATACCAACCTGGGTAGGTCTCTAATGCCTCCAGCTTGCTCTTGTACAATCTCTTTCCCTAATACGTTCTAGTTCTTCTCAGTGGGAGGTACAGTGAGATACAATGTAATCACTTGCTTTATGAGAAGGAGAATTACTATTTTGGGGCACACCAACTCTGTCAATCAGATATTATTACTATTTATAGTGTAATATAAAACAACTGAGGGTTTCTCTCTTTAAATAATTTGCTTGCTCTGTTTTAAGTAATTTGATGGAATAAGTGTGGTTTGGCCTTATTGTGTTCTGAGTCTAATGCACACATACATTTATATTATGTCTCAGGTACTGTGTTGGGTGCTTGATGACTATGACAAAGAAACTAACACCTTTTTCATGATATACAATAATTCCTTGAATTAAAAGCTTATAAAAATCTCATTGTTATAACATCTATGTCAGATGTATTACTTAGAGCTATCAAGAATTAAAATAATGGGAATTTCTTGGCAAGAGATTATATTAGTGTCCCCATTAGTCTGTTTGGGATGCTATATCAAAAATAGCACAGAAGCAATAGAAATCTGTTTCCCAAAATTCTGGAGGCTGAAAGTCCAAGATCAAGGCACAATAGTATTAAGTAAACCTAATTCTTAGTATTTGATAATAACTTACAGTTTCAGGACACCTTGGAGACCAGCATATTATTTGATATTTATAGCAACTGTTCAAGCATATACTGTATCTCCTTCATGAAGGTCAGGAAATTGAGGCTCAGATATTTATGGAAGTCACTGACAGACATTCAGGAATTAAGTATCAAATTCAGAGTTCAAATACAGATTCCAGGTACTAGAGATAATTTGCTCTTTCTTGGTTATTCATCACTCAAGTCATTGGTAGGAGTGAGGCTCTAAAAGGTTACATTACATCTCCAGACGCACTCACTGGATGACAGCTAGAATTCTAATTTAGGTCTTTGAACTCTTTTCAATAAAACTGTGTTAATGTGTTGGGAGTATAGGGATGTGTGTGTGTGTGTGTGTGTGTGTGTGTGTGTGTGTGTGTGTGCATACCACTTACACTCCATCTATCCCATAATATCTCCCAGGGACATTGCCATTAAAGTCAATTACAGTATTTTGGTATGTATTGGAGGTTTCTAAATAAAATATCTCTCAAGCACATATGGTATTCGTAATCTCTTGGTGAGACAGACTTTACTGCAGCCCGTCAATATTTCTGGTTCTTCTTTCCTTCTGAGCTTTTGGGAGGATTAGACTTTCCCACCCTCTTGAAGTTCATATAATTGAGTGATATAAGAATACATCACTTCACTGTGGAAGGATTTCAGAGCTGACATGTTAGTTTTCATGCTCTTTTCCCTGGCTCTGGCAAACCTTGAAAACTTGCTGTGAGATTCATAATAAAATGGTGGAGCCTCTGTTAGCAGAGATCTATAGCAGATTCACTCAGTCAACTGCATGAAGATTGAGCAATAAACCTTTTGTTCAGAGCCAGTGAAATTTTGAAATACTCCTTTCTGTAGTGTAACACTTAGCCAATACTAATTACCCTTAATTAGCCATATCTATAATTTGATTGGACACTCCAGAAAGACATGTGTTCTTTCATTCAACACATATTGATTGTCTAATATATGCCTAGGCAATATGCTGGGATCTGTAAGTATTATGGTGAGTAAGACATAAATATGACATCTGTCCTCATGAAATATCTTGTGTGGAGGACCCACCTAATCATTTTACTTTAGGATTATAAAGGAGCACAAACGGCAGATTTGCTAAAATATATAAAATGATAAAAGTGTCATTTTCCTTTTTAAACAAAATAGAAGCAATTTTAGTATTTGAGTATCTATGGTGTTGATGACAGTATTAACAATGGTTTGTGAGAAGGGACAGGTGAGATGTAGTTAGTAGGCTTACTAAATGATTAGTGGAGGGCAGTTTATCGGTGTATAAAGTTAATAGACTGAAGTATCTTTATGCTAAGAGCCAAGACACAGATAAAACAGTAGTTAGAAGTGTTGTAATTGTATATTGCTATCCTCAAACTTTCTAATACTCCCCATATGGTGTGTATACTTTATAATTTAACTCTTTAGACATTATTTTTCTTGGTTCACTTATGTAAGTCTTAGTTTACTCTCTTATCAATTTTTACAGTTAGATCTATAGTAAGTATGTAGAAACGTTAGCTGAGACAGATACCAAGAAAGTTATCATGTGGTTCACGGTGAAAGACTTGACACTTACTCTCTCTTTGCTGCCTCCAGACAGCATTCCCCTTTGCTGTACTCCAGCTCCCACCGTCCACCTGCATATACCTTTTAGATGATGAATAAGATGAGTCAACAGAGGTAGACATGACTAATCTTTCCCTTCCTCTTTCCCCATCTGATGAAATCAAACAAAAGGTTTAATAGTTTGGGAATGCCCTCAGAATTTCCTGATAAGGCATAGATATCACTATGTTTGAGAAGAAAAGGATTCTACCAAGTTTTTTCATAATTTCATTATTATTTCTATAATTTATTCTATAGCATTGTATATGCTTGGGGTAAAACTCATTGGCAGAAATTGGCGCTATGGAAAAATGTATTTATTTTACATTAATATATATTGAAATAATTTACATCATATTTCTGTGTACATTTTTTTTCAAATGTAGTGACTCAGTGTGAGACACCTCAAAATTTTACCTCCACAATTACAATACCTAATAAACAAAAACTGGAAAAAATCAAATGACTATCAACATTGAAATAATTTGTGGCATTTTCATACAAAAGAATACTCTCAGTAATGGAAATTATTGAGCTATCAATACCTACAACAGTATGGATAATTTTCAAAAATCAACGTTGAGTAAAATATGTCAGACATAAAATCAAACATATTATTCAAAGCATATAAAGTTCAAAAATAGCAAAACCAAATTATACATGATATTTTAATATTTTTATTAATATCAATACAAATACCATTAAAGAGTATAGTTCTAGGTTTCAGAACATATGGTTTTCTGGTAGCCATATGGAAATTTCTGATAATTTCCTAATTATTGACTAAGTTGGTCTTCGTATGGTCAGTTCACTCTGATTGTTCATCATGCTGTACATCTGTGATTTGCACAGGTTAGTGGATGTTGTTATATGACAGTAACAAATTAAAGAAACTAATACTTTTAGATACTTAATCCCTTCCTAGACCACGTGATGTCTTATTATCCTCTTAATACTTTTAAATCCTTCTAAGTTACATGATTTTTAAAATAATTTATGTGCTTAAATTTTATCACATTTAACATGTCATTGTTTTTTATTCTTTCCTCCATCTCTAGCTCCCCATCTGGGGTTCTTTCCTACCTGCCTGGAAAACACCCATGACATTTCCTTTGCTATGAGTCTGCTTGCGATGAATTCTCTCTCTTCAGCGTTTGTGAAATAGATGTTTTAATCACGGTAAGTTTGAAGTAGGAAATTTTGGATATAGAATTAACTGGCTTATTTTAGGACCTAGAATATATGATTCCATTTTCTTTTGTCTTCCACATTTTTATTGTAGAATAGTTAGCTGTCAAATTTCATATCTCTTGTGGCTTTTTTCGTCTGTTTTTGTTTTACCATATGCTTAGGTGTGGCTTTTTTCCCCTCTCTCTTTTTTTAAAATTGTTTTCTTAAGATTTCTGTGGTTTTTGAATCCGTATTGATGTCTTTTATAACATTTGGAAAATTCTACAGTTTTCTCTTCAAACAGTATTTTGCCTCCAACCTCCCTTTCCTCTCTTCCCACGACCCTAACACCCACTTGGTAGGGCTCCTTACTGATGACCATCCTCTATGTCTCATAGATGTGTCTCGTATGTGTTCTCACTCTTTCATCTCAGTACTTCATTCTGAATAGTTTTTTCTTATTTGTCTCTCAATTAATTATGTCTTCTTCAGTTGTGCTCATTAGATTGAATAATGAATCAATGGATTTCTGAATTCAAATTAATAATAGGATTTTATTTTCTGGAATTTTTAGAAATATTTTCCCACACTTTGTTAAACTTCTAAATTGCATATTTTTCTTGAACTTAACTAGAGTGGGTGTTTTAAAGCTTGTGTCTGAAAGGACAACCTATATCTGGAACCACTGTAGGTCTGTTTCCACTTTCTCATGCCTCTGCTGGTGGTCATGTGTGCAGATTCCTTGCAGACCATGACACTGCGGTGCAGGCTGCTCTGAATAGTTCACATTTATGACCACATACGAGTGCTTCATGCTTTGCCATATTACGATTAGCATGTTTTTCATGCTACATGAAATGTACTTCATGTAGCAACAATTGTAATTAATAGTAAGCAACAACTGTAGTTAAATATTTATCCATTTTATAGAAAAAAAAAACTGTAGTGCAGGGAATTTAAGTAAAGTACTCCGTATAGACCCAATAAATGGGGAAGCTTCATGAATTTGATCCCAGGAAACATTCTCAACCTCTCTGCCACCACATATTTATGAGAAAGAAAACAAAAAGTGAACAAAAAAGCCCTTTTCTATCATTTAGTTATTTTACATACAACTTCCTAATAATTAAAATAATTGATAAATAAAAATTAGATCAGAAAACTTTTTATTTGCTTCACCTGAAACAAAATTTTACTCTACCTAGCAAGCACTTTGCATGATCTTATTAAATTCTCATGACAGTGTTATGGTTAGATATTCTGATATCCCCATTTAATAAATGAAGAGACAAGCAGAGAAAAACTAGGAAATTTGTTCAAATACCCACAGCTAGAAACAGGAAGAATAAAATTTCAGAATCACATTAGTCTGACTCTAAAACGTATGTTCTTTAATTCTGTCCTATGGTTTCTCTCATATGTATGTTAAAGTAAACAACAGATATTTGACATTAGATTTCATATTTCACTTTTTCACTGAAAATAGTAATCCATTTTAGGCACTGAGCACGCTTTTGCAGCCAACAACATACATAGATTCACATTTGCAGTAAAGCTCCAGCACTGATGGAAATCTGAGCGTTCTCTTACACGGTGAGCTACCTCACTGGCTCTTTACAACTAAAAAGCTTAGCCTTAAGGTGGCATAATTTTCAAGCTTCATTCAAGCCTGCAGAGCAAGAAGCACTAACTCATCTTTTCAAAATGTGCTTAGAGAATGTCTTTGAAAAACAGCCTGTTGTATGTTTCATAAGGGCCCTGAGAAAAATAGTATATTCTGATAAATTTCATATGACTCTAAATATGGTAGATAAGAGATTTAAAATAATGTTTTTAAAAGTCTTTTCATCGAGTTTATCTTCTTTAAATGCTCAGAGACATGACTATATGAAAATATGTGAATACTAAGAGACACTTTATGCTCTGAAGTCAAATTAAATACCCTGAAATGCCAACTCAGGTTTGACCATATATATTTCTGTTACAGGTTTTGCTTTCTACTTTACTTCAGAAAGACTTTCTAAGATCCAAGGTTGAGGAATTGGCTTATATTGATTTGGTTTTTTCTTGCTTCAGGGTCTTTGGACATGAAGCCATCTCTGTTGAGATGCTCTTCCCCAAATGGTATGTCTTTTTCCAACCTCTTCTTTGGCCATGCTTCATCTTAATTGACTTGGCCCTATTGTCACCTTCTTTGAGAACACTTTCTGACTTTTTCTTACTCCTCACCCACTTGACCTTCATCCTGGTGAGTAACACTCCAGTGTGACTGCCCAACACAACCTCTATCATGCTTCAATTAACCAAAAATTCCTGTAGTTACTTATCTCTGTCCTCAACCTCACTGTGATTTCCTTGAAACCAGGGTCTTCCATTTTTTTAATAGCTTTATTAAGTTATAATTCATATATCATTTTTGAATCTATGTTTTTCTATATTCATATAACTGTAATCAACACAATCTAGTTTTTGGACATTTGTCCCCCCACAAATAAACGCCATATCCGTTTGCATTCCATCTTCACCCTCATCCCAACTTTTTAGTCCCAAGCAACCATCATCTTTGCATTATCTGTAATTAGTAAAATGGTAGATACATAGTAAATTCTAAATAAATGTTTACTTTAAAATATAAGTAGTGATATGTATTTTCTGGAGCTGTACTAACAAAGTATCACAAATTGGATGACTTAAAACAACATAAATTTATTGTCTTATAGTTCTGGATGCTTGAAATCCAATGTCAAGTTGTTGGCAAGACCATGTTCCCTTTGAAACTTTATAGGGGAACATTTCCCTCCCTCTTCCAAGCTTCTGTTGGTTGCTGGTGTTCTTTGGTGTTTCTTAGCTTGCAGTTGGATAACCGCTCTCTGTCTCTGTGATCACATGGCATTATCCTGGTATTTACATGGCTACCTTCTTTTAAGAACATCACTTAATATTTGTTTAGGACACACCCTGCTCCTGTATGATCTCATGTTAATTAATTACATCTGCAAAGACCCAATTCCCAAATAAGGTCTCACTCAGAGGTACTGGGAGTTAGGACATCAATATATCTTTTTGTGGGGAGAGAGCACATAAATGAACCTGTAACACAATAGATGAATGATCAATGAAATTATTCATTATTACTTACAAAGGGTCTTATCTTAAAAATGGCAATAATAGTATATGATTTTTACTTCTCTGGATAGAACTCATTTCACAGCATGCATAGTTTTATAGTTATACTATGAACCACTCTGATAATTTACTCACTATAAGTAAGTTACACTATAGTTAATTTACTTGTTATGAATAAATTATTTCTAGTGCAACTTACTATATTAGATGGAAATTAACTTATTGCATCTTAATCTTTTTTTTTTTTAATGTTTCTACTTCCAAGCTATGGTCTGCAAATTCTCTTTGTTATATCTCCAGTGGAATTATAAGTGACAAACTCTGCCTACACACCCCGCATCACACTTTCTCATGTAAATAATGCTGCCTGCTTGAATAGTTCAAAGTAGAGCTACATTACAAAAATAAGAGTGGCAAAATTTGGTGATATATTTTTTATCTTTTCCCCTTTCCACATGAAACTTTCTGGTGAAATATTGAGATTACCTTTAGTCCAAGAATTATTTTGGTACCCGAAAAATAATTCTCAGCCCATGAATTCTCATTCTTAAAATAGAATCATTGACCAACAAAAAAACAAACAGCAATCTTCTTGAGGATTAGAGCAGACAACTGATTTGAAAACTATACAATATCACCTAGAAGATATCAGTAGCCAAGCCCAGTAAGAAAAGTTATTAGGAGATAGATGAGTAAGTGAACATAATATAATTTAAGGATATGAATTTGGGACTAGGGTTGTGGTTGCCAGACAAGGGGGAAACCCCAAACTCTTGAAAGCGTGTGTAGAAGGAGAACAAACGATCAAGGAACCAAGAGAGAAGATTCCTCAGGTCTGCATTTACTATGTGTTTATATAACTATAATTACTTACAGGCAATTTACAGGCAAGCCTTTATGATCAGCTCTCTAAAAGAACTAGCTTGAAAAAATGTTCAGATACATGTGTCAGTGTGCCATTAATCTTGTGATGCTTAATCTGATCTACAAAAGAAACTCTTATCTGAATCAAAGGAGAAATTTCAAATAAATCACAAGTAGATATACTATTATACTTGTTATTTTCATTTTATAATTAGTTTTTGATTTATAAGATGTTACTTTCTGTTGGTTTCAAGAAACTTGATAGCTTAATGTTTTTGATTGTCCTGGTTCCTTCAAATATTTCTTTCACGTATTAACCTGTTTTTGCCTTAACCTTAACAGAAACATGAAAGAAGAAAATCTCCTCTATTACAACATAGTTGGTACAAATTCTTTTAGGATGTACTTTGGTTAGAAGCACTGAATTCTGGACCCCGATTTAACTATCTTGTACTGATATCTATCTAAATCTTCTTCAGTCTGCAATTCTTTTTTTTAATTTAATTTAATTTTTTTTTATTTTTATAAGTAGCCTATCTGACCAGTATGGAACCCAACTTTGGGCTTGAACTCACAACCCTGAAATAAAGAGCTGAGCTCAAGTCAAGAGTCAGATGCTTAACTGACTGAGCCATCCAGGTGCACTTTCTGTCTGTAATTCTAACATTTTTTTTTTCTGAGCATTTGGTCTTTTATATAGAAATACTGAAAAGTCTACATTTGTAGTTTTTCTTCATCATTTTGTTCCACAGCTGAATTAAAAATGGATTTTAAAAAATCATTTTGTTAATTTTATGTTTTAAAAACATTCAATGTTTCGATTTTCCTTATGGCAGGGGAATGGTCTGGATCTTTGGGAATAATGGATAGTTATCTTCCTTAAGAATTCTTACAGTCTTGCAGTTTAATAAAACAAAAACATGAACAAAAGAACCAAAGGGCTAAAAACGAGGTATGGTCAGAACATTGGTGAGGCCTGTGCTGTTTCTATAAATTCAGATTACTTACAAACTTAATACATAGATTCTTTCTCTCCAACAGTTTTACTTTTCATAATTTGACCTAGATATTTAACAGAAAAATATAGCAAAGAGTAGCTATCTGAGTGTTTGTGTAAGTGGATTAATGAACTTAATACAGGCACAAAGTAAAGAACACTTAGGTATCCAGTGGGGAAAAAAAAAATTCTTCCTCTATTTCAGATCTTTTTAAAAGCTTTATTTGCTTATTTTTTAGATTGCAGATAAAGATTTTTAAGAATTTAGATTTATGTTCCTCCTCTAATTTTCAGGCCTAGTATTCTTAGGTCAACTTGAGAAAAATTACAGCTTACCTACTATTTGTTTTAAGGATAAACATAACAGTTCTTTTTCACTCATCAAATTTCAGACTTTTTTAAAAGCACAAAAGGACACAGCAAAAAGATAACATTTCTTGGAAAGAGAATCTTGCTCAGTAATAGGAGTCTATAAGATTTTTTTATGTGTATTTTTCTCTTTTTTCTTTTTCTTTTCTTCCTTTCTTTTTTTTTTTTTTTTTTTTTTTTTTTTTTTTTTTTTTTTTTTTTTTTTTTTTTTTTTTTTTTTTTTTTTTTTTTTTTTTTTTTTTTTTGTAACGGTAAGAAACTCCCGTAAGTGATGCAGTAGATACTTAAAATAATGAGAAACAAAAGATAAGAAAGGGCAAATGGTTTAAAGTTATTTTATCTCTGGAAGTATCTCAATGACAGCCCAGCCCAACATTAAAACAATCTACATTGTGTAGCAGAACAGTTAAAATCAGTGTGGCCATCTGGAAACATTCCAAGCAGTTTGGATTGATGGCCAAAGACAATCCCCTTTTAACAACTGAGCACATTCACACAAAACCGCATGTCAAAGTCTATGGAAAAGAAAATGTTCATATAAAAAAAGCAATGGGCTAAAGAAGAGGATTCTTTACATGTAGGAAACAGTCATAAAAATAACTTGAAAGAGTAATGGTGATGAAAATGAGAAATTTCAAATTACCAAAGTTAGGTCCATATGAGAATTGTACCTAACATTATTTAAACCTGTGCTTGTCTACTGTTTTAAAGAATTTTTGCACTAAAAAAGAAAAAGAAATTATCATATGACATATCACTATGCACGAAAAACTCAACAATTTTAGAATCAAAATAAAAATAAGAAAAAAAAAAAGAAAAAAAGCCCTGATAGCCTCCTGTAAAATTACATCACTGACTCAAAGTGTGGGTCACCAAACTCCTTTTTGGAACTGTGATCAATAAATAAGTATTCCATATTAATTACTCTTTAATTTTGTGTTTTTGAAAATGAAATTCAAGTGAATGCAGCTAAATCATGTTTCAAGGTAGAATACTTAAATATTGATAGATGTTTTCTTTACATGATTAGCAGGAAGATAATTTTTAAAGTGGAAAATGTAAGATAGTTGTTGACGAACAGTGTCTGAAATGCTCAAGTGAATCTGCATGACACATTCACCGCCAAGTTTGGTTTTGCTTCTAGCATCAGTGCTTAAAACTATTTTTAAAGGCAATTAAAATTGTATAGGTGGCATACATCCAGAGAAGAACAGCTGTCCCTATTGATACACCAATTGTTCAGAAGATACACTCATGGTTATTTTCAACATTCTGTACTCACTATCTTTAAGAAATCTGGGAATAAATAAATCTATAATATTTAAAATAAGTAAAGCTTTATACAAAAAAAGTATCTTATAATATTTCAAATATCATCAGCAAACAATTGATCCTGTATTAGATATGGTTTAAAGAGTATAGGGATTGTTTGGATGCTGTTATGATTTATTTTGTAATTACCATTAATTTGCATGAACAAGTACCCATTTGTGGATAAAATTGCTTGATGCTCTATGAGAAAGCATCAATGGACACAGCTCATGTGTTACAGAGACCGTGACTGCTATTAATTGTTGTCACTGCTTTCTTTAGTATGAAACCCTGTATAGAAATGGGGACAATAGCCTCTCAGGATGAGTAAATCAGATTTTTCCATTGTCTATGACCCTTCTTTATTATGTCCTAACAGTTATTGTTTTGCTATTTCAGTACTATCATATAATTCACTATATGAGGAATTTTGTTAAAAGGAGGGCTTGAATTGCCACAAATGTGGACTCTCTCCCCCAAATAATAATAGACCTTAACTTGGAATCACAGTAAAATTTCACTTTATGTTTAAAAAGTTTATTACACTTCTTGAGCATACAAATGGCCCTTTTGCTGCTATCACAGGCATATCTCAATAATTCTGAATGGAATATTCCTAGTATAGGAGCCTCAGGGTTTATTTGCAACAAAGTAAAATTGGAAGCCCTACAGATCTGTATCTGATTCCTAGCTCTAGAACTTATTTGAACTATAATGTATTTTCAATGATCCAGGGAAATCATGTGATTTGCATACCTGCAAGTTTTTGATTGCTGAGTTTAAAAGAGAAAATCAGTGCAAGAAGCTAGCACTGTGTCTGGGTCAATATAAGCAAAATATCTGGGGAAAAAAAATCTCATCAATGGGATTTTTTTTTTTTAGCACTTCCTTAATTTCTGGCCCCATATATTGCTTCAGGCTCCTCTTGTTTGTTCTTCTGACCCAGTCCTACAATCAGTTATTTCTCTAAGGAGCCCTGGAACTTGTTAATAGAAAATGACATTGACACCCAAATTCTGATGGGCTCTTTGCTACCAGGATATCATCTCTGTTGGGCACTCTTGGTTCACAGACTAACCCATGTGTATACACATGCCTATAAGTAGTTCTATATTCAATGAAAAATAAGTTAATACTGACTTCTCCAATGACCCATATAGATAATTCTATACTCCCACACCACCACCACTGCCCGCCCCTCCCCCAGCTTATCTGTATACCCCCACTCCAATAGTGAGGAACCTGGATCTCATCATCCACCATGTATTCCTTTATTTATTTCATGGTTCAATTTCAGTGTTCATGTATAGGAGTACCAGAATTGTTAACTCATATCCTAATGGGATAAACTTCATCTACCATACCACAAAGCTTTTGTGCAACTGCTTCAGATTTTCATCTTGTGGCTACTACTCATTTGAAAATTTACGCTAATCAGCAGTCCCTTCCTCCTACTTCCTTCAAGGAGTGTTTCATGTATTTTTAATACATTTGGATTCTTTTGTAACAATCTGCATTCTTTCCTATGATTCCAGGGCATCCAAGTAATTTTTTTTATTCAAAATAAATTTGCATGTGTCTAAATTCACTATTTGCACTGTAAAGTTCTAGAGGTTTGACAAATGCATAATGTCATGTACTCATCATTACAGTTTTATATGAAAAGTTTTATTACCCTAAAAATCCCCTGTACTTTAGTTATTCATCCCTTTGCCCAACCTGAAGGTCTGGCAACCATGGGTTATTTTACTGACGCCATAATTTCACATCTTCCAAAATGTCTTATAATTGGAATCATATATACAACTTTTTCATATTAGCTTTTTAACATAACAATACCCACTTAACTCTCCTCCTTGTTTTTTTGTTGCTTGATAATTCATTTCTTTTTATCACCGAATAATACTCCACTGTATAAATGGACCACAACTTGCCTAACGGCTCACCTATCAAAGACTATCTTGGTGGTTTTGCTCGGAGTGATATGAATAAAGCTTCTGTAAATATGTGCAGTTTTTTGAAGACATAAGTTTTGAGATTAATTGAGGAACCACTTTGGAACACAAGAAATGTTGCCTTGTATGGTAAGACTCTGCTGAACTCTGAGAAACTTCCAAACTGTCTTCCAAAGTGACTCTACTATTATATTCCCATCTGCAATGAATGAGAGTTCTTGTTGCTCTACAACAACATCAGCTTAAGGTATTGTCATTTTTTTTTTTAGTTTTAGCTATTCTATTAGGTATATAGTGGTATCTCATCATGGTTTTAATGTGCAATTCCTTGAAAACAAAGGTTTAACATCTTTCATGTTTCCATTAAACAATCTGCATCTTCTCTTATGAGGCATCTGTTCAGAAACATTGCCCTTGTCCTAGTTAAGTTTTCTTCTTATGTTTTTTATTTGCATATTTTGAATACAAGTCCTTAAGCAAATATGTGGTCCAAAAATACAGTCTCCTAGCCTCTGACTTGACTTTGTATTTTTTGAGTGTCTTTTAGAGAACACATGTTTTTAATTATACTGAAGTCCATTTATGTTTTGTTTTTTTTCCTTTCATAGATGGTGCCTTTGGTATTATATCTAAATACTCAACACCAAATCCAATGTCACACAGATTTTCTCCAGTGTTTTCTTCTGGAAGTTTTGCAGTATTATATTTTATACATATGATCCCTTTTGAGTTAATTTTTGTGAAACTGTAAGATTTGTCTCTAGATTTTTTGTTTCCGTTTTGTTTTGATTTTTACATACGGCCATCCAATTGTCCAGCAGCATTTGATGAAAAGACTATCTTTTCATTAAGTTTCTTTTGCACGTTTGTCAAAGATCAGTTGATTATATTTTTAAGTGTATTATGGGGCCTCTACTGTATTATTTTTTAAAAAAATCTTTTTCAATTTATTCATTTGAGAGAGAGAGAAAGAACAAGAGCATGAACGGGTAGGGAGGGTCAGAGGGAGAGGCAGATATAGACTCTTCACCGAGGAGGGAGCCCAACAAGGGGTTCAATCCCAGGACCCCAGGATCACAACCTGAGCCCAAGGCAGACATAAGCTGACTGAGCCACCCAGAGGCTTCACTTCTAGTGTGGTCTACTGATATATTGCTATATGCTTTTCAGATGTTAGTTTGTCCTGATTACTATCATTTTACAGTAAATCTTCAAGTTGGATGGTGTCGGCCCTCCAACTTTCTTCCTCCCATTCAATATTGTGTTGGCAATTTTAGGTCTTTTACCTCTCTATTTAAACATAAGAATCAGGTTGTTGATATCCACAAAATAGCTTATTAGGATTTTGCTCAGAATAGCAATGTTTCTATATATCAATTAAGGAATAATTAATGTAATACTGAGTTTTCCAATCCCAGTACATAAAAGATATTTTTTTAAAAAGATTTCATTTATTTATTTCACAGAGAGAGAGAGAGAGAGAGAGAGAGAGAGAGCGTGCACACGAGCAGGGGGAGCAGAAGGAGGAGAGGGAGAAGCAGGCTGTTCACTGAGCACGGAGCCCGATGCAGGGCTCTATCCCAGGACCCTGGGATCATGACCTGAGTAGAAGGTAGATGCTTAAAGAACTGAGCCACCCAGGCACTCCTAAATATTCTTTGTTATCTTTCATGAGGGTTTCTGCATATAAAGCATCATATTTTATTAGATATAGACCTGGATATTTCATTTTTTTAGTGCTATTGTAAAGAACATTTAGTTTTTAATTTGAAATTCCTATTTTTCATTGCTGGTATATAGAAAAGCAATTGGGTTTGTATATTGGCCTTGTATCTGATGGCCTTGTTATAATCACTTACTAGTTGCAGGTGCTTTTCATTTGCTTTTTTGTATTTTTACATGGAAAATCATTGCACGTACAAAATAAGGCATTTTAATTTCTTCATTCTCAATCTGCATAAATTTTATTTTGTCTTTTTGCATTAGCTATGATGCAGTTTACCAGTTGATATGATGGTAATGTATAGAAGGTAGGAAAAATATTCTGTAATCTTATGATTAAAGGTCACTGCTTTCATGTTCCTATAAGCTTTGACCACAAATTTGACCATTGTCTCTCACCTTCTTTCTGAAAGTTGGGTTGAGGCAAGAACACTAGAGTGTTCTGTAGTTGGGCAATTCCCTTTCCCAGATAGAATAATTCCCTGAACTTATTTCAGAATTACCTTTGTCCCCTCATCCCACTTTTCCTTCCCTCTCTCTTTATAACCACAACCTGTGCTATGATGTTTTGGGATTATTTTCCCCCTAGACTCTTGTCTGTAAGGAACGGGTAAGATTCCTAGAGATAAATCCCCAGAGAGGGTGGGCCCTCCTCTAAATCATCAGGCTCCAGAATTTTCTCACTCTCATGCTAGTTCATCCTCTGCAGCAATTCATCAAAGTTTCATTTAAGCATTCTTAGACATTTATGGCTCCAGTGGCTTCTGCTACAGGTGAGCTGATCGAGGCTGTAATTCCTGTATTTGTCTGGTGAACCTCCTTAATTTCAGAGTTTCAATTTAATGGGGAGTGCATGAATTTGATAATCAGTAATTCTCAGGCTTGTGGATTAAATGTTTCACTTTTCTAAGATTTTCATCAAAACTCAAGATGAAACATTCTATGCTCCCTGAATAAGACGCATTTTTTTGCAGACAAATTTCTGATGTTCATTAATTCATAACAAAATTCTCATGATCAAGATCAGAGGGAAGAAACTGAAAAACAACGTATAAAATAAGCAGTTGTATGACTTTTTGTACAAAGTTGAAGTAAAGAGAAAATAGCTACAGTCAACTATCATTGGCAGGAAATCTTCCCTGTTAAAGGATGGTGAGATTTGAAAAGTAGTATCACAGAAGGAGATTCATATTTACTGAACAAATTCTTCTCTTCCATGCCCTCAATTTGTCTAACAGACCCCAGAAATGTGAATAGTGTTTTCCTTTTCCAGATTAGGAACTAAGTAAGACTTAGAGATGCTTGACAGGATTTCCTCAGGTCATAAAGAGATTTTGTGTCCAAACCAGGAGCCAATCAGGATGTGGACCCAGATCTGTCCACAGAGTCCAGTGCTTGGGTTCTTTGTTTTCTGAATTAGTTGGATACTTCCCCTTGTTATGTTTGACAGGAAAACTCTGAGTTCTCTAACTACATATATAGCCTCAGATAATTGACTTGACATCTTCTGATTTAAATTGGGTATAAAATAAGAAGGTTGAAAGCTTTAAGCTCATTTAAATGTTGTTCTATGTTCAGTTAAATCAGACACAAGTGACCTTTATGAAAATGGTTTTTATTAAAGGTGTGTTGCTTTTCTTTATACTAGTCTTTTTAGAAAATAGACATAACAATTGATATGCTTTAACGATTAGATGCTAACTATGTGTTTCCTCAGAGAAGCACCTGGATTTACCCCAATTAATATATTTTTATTAAAAAAAGCAGTGCCTTTCAAAAATTGAATACATATATAAATCACTTGGAGATCTTGTTAAAATGCATCCTCTGATTTTATATGTCTGGCGAGACGCCTATGATTTTTCAGTTCTAACCAGCTCCGAGGTCACGCTGATGCTATTTGTTTAAGGACCACACTGATACAGCAAGGGTTTAGGCTCCTGGAAAGACCTGATGATGCTTTCAGAGGCCCCTGGAGCTTTATTTATCCTTACTTTTTGGGCATATTTTCAGAAATTAATTTCTAACTAGAGAATTGGTTTTCAACTCTGGCTACACATTATTAGTCGACCATAGAAATTCAGGAAATTCAAGATCCCTTGTAGTTGTTCTATCAATCCTACCATAGCAATGTGGCTGAGGGATTGTAGCAGTTATGTATCTAGTTTGTTTCCAGAAGCTGGGAGTACTCTCTTTGTTGCATGGTAAGGAATTATGAACACTGTTTACCTGAAAGTAACCCAGTTTTTATGAGAAGGTGCCAGTAATTTTGTATGCTAACAAAATATGCATTCTTCCTGAATAAAATATTTTAAATATTTATTTATTTCAAAATATTAAAAATTTCAAAATATTCAAAAAGCAGAGAAATTAGTGGCAAGTACATATTAGTTAATATTCTGTCTTTGTTACTTTCAGTCTTCCTCTTTTCCTTGAGTGCTGTTGTTGATGCTGCTTTAAAAGACCATTCCTCTTTCCTCTTGGCTCAGTGATATTTCTCCTTTCATATCACCCTCCTGAATTAATTTACCTTTTTTACATAACCGTTACTATATCTCAATATAGATCTTTCTACGGGTAAGAGATAGATTATGGAGAAATAGAAAAATAATAGCATTGTTTCTGCCTGTTTTTTTTTAACGAACACAATCATTATTATATGGATTATTTAATTTGTTCAATTGAAAGACTATGAAATGTGTATTTAGCAGTGTGTTTATACAACTGATTATCATTCCACTGTTCATCAAACACATTTATTTATTTCCCTAATATCAGAGCATCAGAGAGAAAATGTCCTTGTGCACATGAGGGTTGTGCCTAAGGTTGCCAATACTTTGACTCATCAGATTTGTGCAGATTCAATGAACTTGATATTTATAAGATGTTTTAGCACCCATTTCTCTATTTACATGTGGAAATAATAAACTTTTATATCCTTTTCTTTATCTTCCATTAAGTTGGTTTTTTAAAGATTTATTTATTTATTTGAGAGAAAGACAAAGTGGAGGGAGAGATAGAGGGAGAGGAAAATATACAATCTGAAGCAGACTTCCTTTTGAGTGCAGAGCCCAATGCAAGGCTTGATCCCACAACTCTGAAATCATGACATTAGGAGAAATCTAGAGTAGGCCCCTTAAAGCTGCTGAGACACCCCCACACCTCATTGCATCAAGTTTTTAAACAGACAATTTTTTCTTCATATCCTTTGATTAATTTTATGATTTTTTTTCACTTGAGCACAGGTGTTAATTTAACTACTTATATAGTCAGGGTACAAATCTTTTTTAGTTATCTTGAAAATATCATTCAGCATTTATGGATGATTTTTTAATTTAGTGCACCATGCTTATTTTAGTGTAGAAATTTATCTAGCAATTTTTTGAATTTTCCCTGCCTTTCCCCCTTGGTGACCTTGCCTAATATATTTTATCATTTAAAAAGTCTCCATCTGGGTCACCTGGGTGGCCCAGGGAGTTGAGCATCCAACTTTTGATTTCAACTTAGGTCATGCTCTCAGGACTCTGGGATCAGGCACTGTGTCAGATTCCATGCTCAGCAGGGAGTCTGATTGAAGATTCTCCCTTCCTCTGTCCCTCCCCCTACTCACACTCTTTCTCTCTAAAATAAATAAATAAATAAAAGTCACATTAAAGTTCTTTATTTTTTTTTTTACTTTTGCATTTCTTATCTTTAAACCTAGTAGATTACATTTTTGTTTATTCAGTTGGACACAGTTTTTTAAGATGGATACACATTGTCCAACACCATTAACTATGTTGACTTGCAATTTCAGTTGTTATTTGGAAAGTTCCAGTGTGTGCATGAGTTTGCATGTGTTGATATGCTTCCTGGCTATTTTTTCAGAAGGTGTACTTTGCCATTATACTGATACACACTTTATTACTATTGCTTCATCATAAGTTTAACTAAATAGTGGAGAAATTGTACTTCTTCAACTCTGTTTTGGTCATTCTGAGGCTTTTTTTCCTCCATAAGAAGCTTAGATTCATTTTTCTTAAGCTTCATGGACAAGGACTTGAAGTTTTCCTTAAAATTGCATGGAAAAATTAGCATGATTTCAGAAAGGTAATGTTTTGAATTACATATTTTTATTCATGAGAGCAATGCCCAACAGGTAAGTACTTTGACAGATTCTTATTGTATCTATCGAAAACTAACATATATTTGTAAGAATTTTCCCCCTCAGGAATGTAGTAGAATTTGATGATAGCCTCATTTTAGTTATATATTTGCATGTTATTTAGTTATGGAAATGTTACTTGTTTAATCTCATACTCTCCTGTAGAGTCTATTACAGAATCACAGTTTTCTAACAGTTTTATTTTTTCTTTGCATGTATTTATTCATTTACTTATCTATATTCCATCCCACTGTCTTTCAACTATACTAGGTAAGTAGTAAGAGCATTCACCCTTGCCTATTTCATGACTTTAAGCACAACTTCTAAAATTTCACCATTAGATATTTTGGATAGATTTTTTTTTTTTATAGTTCTCTTTTAACAAATAAAGGAAGCTATCTACTGTCCTTATTCTATAGGTACATTGTTTTAGTTTCATTTATTGGTAGTTGATTTAATTACTTTTACCATCTATTGAAATGACCACATTACCATTTCTCTTCTGATCTGTTAATATCAGATATTATACCTGAAGAATGTCAGGTATATTTTATCTGATGTTAATGATACCATTAGGGTTATTCTTAGATAAATCTAGCTCATTGATGACGTATTATCCACTTTCATAATTTTAGTGAGAGTGCTGGGATGCTAATAGTTAAAATTTTGCACTTGCTGTCTTGATTCACTTATAATTTGTCTTTCTCAATCTATCCTTGCCTGGCTTTGCTATCAGAGCTATAGTATCTTCATAAATAGAGTTTGGAGATTCTCATTTTTCAGTCCTCTGGAACAGTTATATAACTTTAGGATTACATATTCTTTTAAGGTTTTATAGAACTTGGTCATAAAACTGCCTGGCTCTGGTGTTATTTTGCACATGGGAGGTGGGTGGTGAGGAGGGTAAATGTAAATTTATAGCTTCTATAGCTTTAATTTTACAAAGCCTTAAATTTTACATTTCATTTTGAGTGAGTCTCAATAATTTTTGCATTTCAAGAATGTCATTTTATATATGTTGGAAAATTATCCATATAACCATTTTGTTTTTTAACCCATGGAAACCATGATTCTATGTTACTTTGATTCCCCATTTGTGTGAGTGATGTTTTCTTGATGCATCATACCAGAGTTTCATCTATTGGATTGATCTTTCTGAAGAATCAAATTTTAAAAAATATATTTTTTTCTGGATTCTGTTTTCTATTTCATTAATTACTAGGCTTTATATTTATGATTCCCTTCTTTCGGGATTTCATGAACTTACTCTTTTCCTCTTTTTCTAACTCACTAAATTAAATATTCATCATGCAATTCACAACTTTTTTTTTTATAAGTGAATGAATGCATTTTAGAAACTTCAAATTTCTGGGGCATCTGCATGGCTCAGTCAGTTAAGTGTCTGCGTTCCACTGGGGTCATGATCTCAGGGACCTGGGGTGGAGCCCCACTTTGGTTTCCCTGCTCAGCAGGAAATCGGCTTGTCCTTTTCCCTCTCTGTCCCTTCCCCTAATCATGGTCTCTCTCAAATAAACAAACAAACAAAAAAAAAAACATTTCCGATTTCCTTTACATTACTTCTATACTTGAAACTCCCAAGTTTGAATGTCTAGTGTTTCCAATGTTAATTAGCACTAAATCTTTTGTGATTCACAGTAAATACATTTTTTTAAAGTTCTTATTTAAATTCTAGTTCATTAACATACAGTGTAATGAAAACAGTATTTGAAATGACCAAGTTAAAAATGATTAAGCACAGAGTTTGAAACCCAACAAAACAGGAAGAAGTACAAAACCCCCACATGATCATGATAGCCCATTTATAAGCATATAACTTGTTTTCTGAGCACTATAAACGTAGTGGGCTACAAATATAAATGATTTTATTTTCTCTAATAAAAAAAGAACTAAATCTTTTGCACTTTCTGTTGTTCTTTAACCCAAGAATTATTTAAATGTGTGTATATTTTATTTTCCAAAATATGAAGCTTTGGGGATGTTTCCAAATATGAATCAGAAATTGAATTTAATGTATATGTTTGATTTAGTTGTCTTTATATTTGTTGAGACTTTTTCTGTCTCTTATATAGTTAACTAGAAATATCCTTTGTATACCTCAAAATTACTGATATTTCAAAATCGTAGATATTGCCTATTTCACGATGCTCCCCTCTTTCTTCCCACCACCCTGTCACTTGCACCAATCTTGTTATTTATAATTTTCACTCTAATTCTTTTCAGATCTATCACTTACAGCATCACTTCTTGAGAAACAGTTGTTATAAATAAGGGATGATAAAATTTCTAATAATTTTATACATTGGTTGATATTTTTGGTAATTTTGTCCATTTTATTTTATATATTGTTATTATATTCCCATAGGTATAGAATATTAATCCTCAGGTGTATTGGTTATTCTTATTCTTTTTATCATTCTGCAATAATATGCTTTATCTCTAATTATGTTTATTAGAGTCTATCTTATATGAAATTAATACAGCTATGCCAACTTTCTTTCATTTTTGAGGGTTTTTTTTTTATCATTTAATCCCTATCAACGCTGGTATATTTCACCTATTTTCTGTAATCCATACTTAATAAAGTGTATTTTTTACTTTTACACAACATATAGCCTAATGGTTAAGATCAAGGACAGCTCTGTGTCTTGCAAGAGTTTTCTTCCTTTGTGTTTAATGCCCCAGTGCCTCTATCATGTACTTAGGCATATTTTATTGCAATTTTGGTTAAAATTGATTGCATTTTTTCATTATTAATATTTCTGTCCTTTGGTCAGTTCTTTCATTCTTTTGGTGTTGCTTTTTTTCCACTGGTTAATATTCATTATCATCAACCTCCAAGTCAAGATAGAAAACAGTCTTCCCTGATGGAGGTGTAATATTCCATTCATCTGTTGAAGGGCACCTTGGCTCTTTCTACAGTTTGGCGATTGTGGCCATTGCTACTATGAGCATTGGGGTACATATGGCCTTTCTTTTCACTACATCTGTATCTTTGGGGTAAATACCCAGTAGTGCAATTGCAGGGTCAAGGGTAGCTATATTTTTAATTTCTTAAGGAATCTCCACACTGTTTTCCAAAGAGGCTGCACCATTTTGCATTCCCACCAAAGGATGAATACCCAACTTTCATAGCAACATGGACTGGAGGAGATTATTATGCTGAGTGAAATAAAACAAGCAGAGAAAGTCAAATATCATATGGTTTCACTTACTTGTGGAGCTTGAGGAGTAACATGGGAGACAATAGAAGGAAAGGAAATGTGACTTAGGGTAAATTAGGGAGGGAGATGAAACATAAGAGACTTAGGATTCAGAAACAAACTGAGGGTTTTTTGATGGGAAGGGGTGGGAGGAAGTGCGATCCTGGTGGTGGGTATTGAGGGCACGTTTGCATAGAGCACTGGGTTGGGGCATAAACAATGAATCTTGAAACACTGAAAAAATAAATTAAAGTGTTAAGAAAAAAAAAAGAAATAGTCTTCCCAGCCATATCATCTCTCCATCTCAACCATTGGGCAATTTATCATCTTCTCACTGAGATCCTAACACTGCGAAGATCAAGGCTATCATCCCATTCATGAGTTTCCGTTCCTTCCAACACACTGGGTAGAGAGACCCAGTCTCCTTTCTCAAGGTCCTCCTTACCTTCAGGGTGCAGTTGACCCAGGGGAACCCACCCTGTTTGCCTGCTTCCTCCTTGTTTATAGCCCTGTGGATTTTGCTTATTATATTTGGAGCTAGCTAGCAATATTTTAAAAAGCTGTATATAACGCAGATTCTTTAGTACTTTGTAGGAAGATTTTCATGCAAGCTTAGTTCTTTATTTTATTGGAATCAAAAGTCTCTCTGTCTTCTATTTTTCCTTACCCAAAAGATCCACGAAATTAAGAAGCACTTACTTCTATTTAACTCACTTAACCTGTTTTGTTCTTATCAAAACATCCACTCCGTTTTTTAGGTTTTTGTTTGTTTTCAGCTTCAAGCAATCTATCAGCCCCTTTCTGGTTTTGTGCCTTTTTTACTTGCTTTAGCACCTTGAACCATAACATTTATATTCTCTTGCTGGTATTGACAACTCTCCTCTATGCTTTTCTTTCCATTGTACTTGTGTGGGCCACTTCTGTTCCTTCTTTGCTAGTTTCCTTACCTACACTCTTTCTCTTCCACAGACCACTCTCTAACTGCAGCTAGAATGATTGAAATAAAACAAAATCAAATTGTTCCTCCCTGCTTAAAACTCTGATGCCTTTCCATTGTCTATAAACTAGTCTCTTAACAATAGCTTAAGAGATGCTCCATTGTGTGATCTCCGTCTACCTCTCAACTACACCTTGAACTTGTTTCTTATTTTCTTTCACCTTTTAAGAATGTGGAATTGCTTTCCACTCTTTGATAAATGCTCTGGCATCACAAAACTATACAATGAGGCAACATTCTCAAAATAGGTCCCTGAGCCAGTGGAAAGAGCACCCCTTGGGAACTTACAGAATTTTGGAGTTCAATCCCTGCTTTACTGAATCAGATGTGACGGAGGCAGGCCCAGCAATCCATGTTTCACAAACCCACCAGAGGATTTTCAGACATGTTATAGTTTGAGAACTACTCCCATAGGTAAGTCTTCTGTCTGAGACCCTCCCCCACCTTACCTCACCTAAACCTGGGATAATCTGTCCCAAACTTCAGGCTTCAGTCTAAGTTTTCTTCTTAGTAAGACAAAATTAGATCTTTAAATAATGTTGAATCCACATTCACAGTGTGATGCACTTCCCTGATAAGTATAGTTACCTTGTTTGCCAGATTCTGATTCACATAAGCCTTCTCTGAGAAACTACAGGTGTGGACAAAGTCAAGAATTTTAATAACCTCTTTTTCATATATTTCCAATGTTTGCCACCTACTTACTGGGTAGAAGAGTGGGAATTTTTTTGAATGATTGAATGGATGCAGGGTTTAAGTAGTGTTTTCCTTGTAGAGTTTGAAATTAGTTCCCCCACAACTCTCACTTTGCTTTCCAGGGACATTTCCTGAAAGAATTGATATCAGAGAAGTGTGAACCACACAAGTCATGTAATGTATTCCAACTCTTTTGTTTGCCAGTATGTTTCCTGGCTGGAATCAATCTGTCTCTCTCTATCTTAGTCTCTTTTTCTATCTCTTTTTCTGTCTCTCTCTTTATATCTACCTGTCTAGAGACAGAGACAGAAAGACATTTATATTCCGCATTTTAAAAAAAGATTTTATTTATTTATTTGAAAGAGAGAAACACAGCTAGAAAGGGAACATAAGCAGGGCTAGTGAGCACAGACTCCACACCGAGCAGGGAATACAATGTGGGGTTCAATCCTGGTACTCCAGGATCATGACCTGAACAGAAGGCAGATGCTTAATGACTGAGGCACCCAGGTGCCCCATAATTCCACATTTTTTTAAAGCCAGTAATAGGTGAATTAGAATTGTCTACAAATATGAGTTATTGGAGTAATTTTGTCCAAGTCCAGAGTCAAGCTTCAATTTGTTCAATGAATCAATATTCACTAAGAACTCACTCTGTGCAAAATGGTATTAAATCTTTCCAATAGATGATTGTAGCTGTGTTTACAGATGAACCTGGAGAGGAGTGCAAGGGGAGGGGGGACAGGGGAGCAGAGTTTGAACTGCCAGGTGTGGGTTGAAGTGTAAGAGGCTACTAGCTTATACTTTCCCTCACCCTTCACTCTTTACCCTTGGTGACCTTGTCCCACCCTTCATGCTCTGGGGAATTATTTCAGCTCAGAAGACTCTGTTTTCATTTATCTGCTTTGGGTTATGTTTTCTCTTCTTTATGAAGTATGGATTGTCTTCATTTGTTTCATTGTCTTCATTTTTTTTCATTACATATGTCAATATATTCATGTATTAAAAGAAAAAAAAATGATCACAGAGTCCTGAGATGGAGACCCACATTGGGATCCCTGCTCAGCTTCTCCCTTTTCCCCACTCATGCTCTCACTCTTGCTATCTCTCTCTCTCTCTCTTAAATAAATAAATAAAAGATGTTCGTGTATTAAATTTATGAAGTTAGCTATAAGCCAGAAGAAGTATTAATGTTTGGATGGAGCAGGAGGAAAATGGACTGGGTCATAGTACAGGAAATAGTCATCCAATGTAAATTGAGGTTTATGCACATCATGGGTACCATATGAATATAAGGATAGACCATACATAATCTGCAAGACCAGAAAAATGTATGTGAGCTGAGTATTCTTGGCAAAGACTGGGAAGTACAAACACCTGAGTCAGAAAAGGGGCTTGTGATATTAGACAGAAAAGGGGCTTGTGATATTGGAGAAATAGAAATAAGGTCAGTATGGCCAACAGGTAATGCATGGGGGCTGGGAGTCAGAGTAGTGTCAGGAAGGAAGAGGAAAAGTCAATGCAAATTTTCAAGTTTTAGGCAGAGTCCAAACCATCAAGTGCCTTGTAGATGATATTTGCTTCTTTGATAGATCATGCTAGTTCTGAATGGAGAATAGATTTAGAATCAGATGAAAGAAAGCAGAATAAGTAGATGGAAGCATGCTGTGGAGATGATGGTGGTGTGCATTAGTTTAGTGAAGTGGAAGGAAGAAGAAGAGGGTGAAGTAGGAAAGCATTTAGAAGACAGAATCAGCAAGACTTGGAGTCTGGTTGGCCATATGAATGGGGCCGTAGCCTCTACCTAAGAGAGGGGACACTGCAGAACAAGTTTGAGGGAAAGATCTCTTATCAGTTTAGAATATATTGAGTTTGAAATAATTGTGAGCCACGTGAGCAGGATTTTAATTACGCAATTCCATTGGTATGAGATGACAACAGAAATTTATGACATAGGCATGTAGCTTTGAAGAGTATATTTTTTGGTATTAGAACAGACTCTCGAGGGAGCAAGTTTGTGCACTGGGGCAGGGGATGGAATTGAGTAGGAGACCACAGACCTTTGAAAGGAAAAGATAAAACCAGCTTAAGTATTAGTAGAAAATCAAAGGAAGTGAGTGTTGTCAACTACAAAGAAAATATATGAAACAGGGAAGATGGGTCAAGTATGTTCACAGTTACTGAGGAACACAGTGAGACAAATTAAAGTCCATTGGTTTAAGCAACAGAGGCATTTTTGACTTTCAACACAATTGTTTTAAAGCTATTATTGGGGCGCCTGGGTGGCTCAGTTGGTTAAGCAACTGCCTTCGGCTCAGGTCGTGATCCTGGAGACCAGGGATTGAGCCCCGCGTCGGGCTCCCTGCTTGGCAGGAAGCCTGCTTCTCCCTCTCTCACTCCCCTGCTTGTGTTCCCTCTGTCAAATAGATAAAATCTTTAAAAATAAATAAATAAATAAATAAATAAATAAATAAATAAATAAAGCTATTATTTATGAGTTAAGGGCTGAATGAAGAAAGAAAAGAGACAGGCTGAATCTGGAGAGGAATGTGGACACTGAGGAGGTTTTTCAATGGATGGGAATGTGGGTGGCACATTCAAATTATTTTGGCACCAAGCTAAAATTATCAAACTATTTCTTTGTTGTTTTATTAATAAAGAGTTGCATGTTTTTGTACCCAAATATTCTTATCTTTCACATGATCATTTACATTGATGAAAGTCACAGGTATATGCCACTCCATATGGGAGGAAAAAAATAAAGCCTAGAATTTTCATGTTTGGAAAGATTTCCTGAATACTAACTACCCTGAGAATCTTGGAGAATGTACTGAAAGGCATGACTTGTGGGCAGGCTCCCTGAGCACTCAAAGACCTAGGGTGCTTGGTGACTTCCTCAGGACAGGACAGTGGGGGCTCTTCCCCTGCACCCAGTAGGTGACTTGATGTCATAATTAGTCTCGATAAATATAGCTTGTTATGTGTGACTTCAAATGGCCCTCTCTGTTTGTTACCACTCCACCCAACCCTCTGCCACATTTATTATACAACTCACATCTTCAACTCAGCATCTCCTAGTCACACACGCATACGTATACCTTACCTTACCTCCTGGAGCTCTTGCCCCTCCTCTCATCACATGGTGACCTAGAAGAGTTGGTGTCCCAGATTTTGCACTTGTCCTATTCTTTTCTTTCCTAGTTTGCTTTCCCAGTCTTACTATTCTCTATCATCGGGTAAAAATGACATTCATAAATAAACTCTGGGGAGTAGAAAGAACCCTCAAGACAAAGTGTCAATCATGCTGGTTCCATTACAAGTCAGTTTATGTCAAATTATATGCATTAACATTCTAATATTCATATTATAATCAGTTAATTAGTAGTAATTAGTATAGTTTAGCCCAAAATAGCTGCCTTAAATCTTATATGCTCTTTGTAATCTTATTTGGATCTCTGCAACATTTAACTATTTAAAACTTTCTTTTAAAGAACAGTTTGAAACTTCTTATATATCAGAGTTTTGTTTTTTGATTTATTTTTTTGTTTTTGTTTTTGTTTTTTTAATTAACGATGCCCTAAAGTTAACTATAAAGACCATGGGTAAATGACACGGTCTCATCAGGAATTTATAAGGATGGTATAGAATCTTTGTAGTGCTGTGGTAGACTGAATAATCCTCCCCCAGAGGTGTGTGTTATCCTCCTTGGGACCTGTGAACGCAGCCTGTTAAAGGGCAGAGGGGACTTTGCAGATGTGATGAAGGTCTTGTGATGAGAGAGCAGATGAGATCACCCAATGTGAGCAGAAGGACCCTCACAAGAGGGAGGAAGGAGAGTCTGAGAGGGTGAAATGCTGCCAGGGAAATGCAAGCCACATGTTGGAAGACACTGCTCTGCTGGCTTTGAGGATGGAGGTGAGGCCACCAAGTTCTCAGAACCTGGAAAAGGCAAGTACATGGCTTCTCCTCTAGAGACTGTGGAGGGATCACAGCCAGGGTGACACTGAAATTTCTACCGGGTTAAACCCATTCAATGCCTCTGACCTCCAGAACTATAAGCTGATAAATGTGTGTTGTATTAAGCCAGTAACTTGTTACAGCAGCAGTAGGAACCTGACACAATATTCTATAATCATTCAGTGTTACTAATGCAATTTTTAACACACATTTCTTGTTAATGAGTTTAGCATTGTTGTATGTGGTTGTGGCTGTTCCTATCCCAGCAGTAAGAGCAGTAATGCTCTGCTGGAGGCCGGAGAGGGAAGCCAGCTCTGTCGTAGATCTGGGAGACTGGAAAGGGCAGGGGAGCAGACAGAGCTCAATCTCTGCCTCCCCGACATCTGGACCATTAGATACCCTACCTCCTGTGCTGTCTGTGGGCCAAGTCCAGCTACCAATTAGGGCCACATAGCAGCTCTTTGACCTATGTCTTCATCTGGGCTCGCTTCCCTTAAAGAGCCAAGGAAGGATTGCCTACGTCATCTTAAAAGAGCCTACCCATGAGTAACTGTAAAGAGAAAAAAGAAAGGAATGAATATGACATTTGTTGCTATTAAACATTTTCCCTCCTGTTGGACCCCCATCACCCTCTTGTGTGTGTCTCCTTAAAACCAGAGAGAACTCTTCTTTGCTCTTGAGTGACACCACCTATCCATCAATCCTGTTGCCACTCAAAAATCATTTCAAAAATACTTCCATGGATGTGGAACAAACTTAATAGGTTTCCCTTTCTGACATTTGCTGACTGTAAAAAAATAAAAGTAAGGAAATATCTGTTTAAACTCCAGGAAAAAATCAAATGTTAGTGAGTCTGAATCTGAACTTCCCTTAAATAAATCAACAGAATTTTTGTGTTTCTCTCTCTTTGCCTGTGTTCAAAGTTTGAATATATTTATTTTACCATAAAAAGTCACCAAAATGGTGCCCCATATAAATATGTGTAGCTCACTGCATTTCTAGGGTTACTAGAGGCTCAAAATGGTGACATTCTATTGTTACATTGGAATGCCCCCATTTACATGTTACAGAGCTCTTTACAGAAATATGAAGAAATAAATGTGAATAAATCTTATTTAGCTGGTTCCATTTAACACTCAAGAAGTATATGAGTCATGGCATGAGGGCTGTGCATAAAACACACAAAGAAAAAAAAGAATTATTCCCAGTGAAAATCATGAAGTAGTGGGGCTTGATAGTTTTTTAGCAGCTGTGTGCAAATCATTATATATCAATGGCCATGGGGAAACACTGTCAACATCTGGAGTTTTTATTAAACAAATACCAACAGCTACCATTTGATTGCTCTTTCCCAAAGCAGAGATTAAATAATAGTCCATCAGGCACCTGCTGCATGAGATTTATCCCAGCAGCCTGTGCTCTCCATCAAGAGTAAGTAGCATCTTCCCAGCATTTTCCACCATGCACAACTTGTGAGTGTGCATGTGTGTGTGTATGTGTGTGTGTGATTAAAACTAGAAACAGAAGAAAAGAATACTGATTAGTAAAAAACATGCTTTCTTCCTTATTTAAATGGAAATTTTAAAAATTTAAAATGTGACTACTGCATCATAACATACTCATGTATTTTTCTGTGAATTTTAGAGGCTGCACACTCTTTTATTATAGTATTAATGTGTTTTTAAAAGATTGCTCACATGCAATAAGAACTGGAATGGATCATAATGAATTCCACAGATAGAAATGGTGGGAACCATCAAAACAATAACTACCAGAATTGGAGTGGGGAGACTGCTTATTTGAATAAATGTTTTTACATAAGTTTAAGAGTTATATGCCTGGCACAAAAACATACAAATAGACCAATGGAACAGAGTAGAGAGTCCAGATATGGACCCAAAAATCTGTGGTCAAATCATCTTCAACAAAGCAGAAAAAAATATCCAGTGGAAAAAAGACAGTCTCTTTAATAAATGGTGCTGGGAAAATTGGACAGCTATGTATAGAAGAATGAAACTAGACCATTCTCTTACACCACACACAAAGGCAAACTCGAAATGGATGAAAGACCTCAACGTGAGGCAGGAATCCATCAAAATCCTGGAAAAGAACATAGGCAGTAACCTCTTTGACATCAGCCACAGCAACTTCTTTCAAGACACGTCTCCAAAGGCAAAGGAGACAAAAGTGAAAATGAACTTTTGGGACTTCATCAAAATAAAAAGCTTCTGCACAGCAAAGGAAACAGTCAACAAAACAAAGAGGCAACCCATGAAATGGGAAAGGATATTGGCAAATGACACTACAGACAAAGGGCTGATATCCAAGATCTATAAAGAACTACTCAAACTCAACACCCAAAAAGAAGATAAACACATAAAAAAATGGATAGGAGATATGAAGGGGCACTTCTCCATAGATACAAATGGCTAACAGACACATGAAAAAGTGTTCATCATCATTAGCTTTCAGGGAAATTCAAATCAAAACCACACTGAGATACTACCTTACACCAGTCATAATGGCCAAAATTAACAAGACAGGAAACAACAAGTATCAGAGAGGCTGCAGAGTAAGGGGAACCCTCTTACACTGTTGGTGGGAATGCAAGTTGGTGCAGCTGCTTTGGAAAACAGTGTGGAGATTCCTTAAACAACTAAAAATAGAGTTACTCTATGACTCTGCAATTGCACTACTGGCTACTTGCCCAAAAGATACAGATGTGGTGAAAAGAAGAGCCATATGTGCCCCAATGTTCATTGCAGCAATGGCCACAATCGCCAAACTGTGGAAAGAGCCAAGGTACCCTTCAACAGATGAATGGATAAAGAAGATGTGGTACATATATACAATGGAATACTACACCTCCATCAGAAAGGATGAATATCCAACTTTTGTAGCAACATGGACTGGATTGGAAGAGATTATGCCGAGTGAAATAAGCCAAGTAGAGAAAGTCAAGTATCACATGGTTTCACTTCCTTGTGGTGCATAAGGCGTAATATAGAGGACAGTAGGAGAGGGAAAGGAAATGGGAAGTATGGTAAATAGGGGAGACAAACAAAACATGAGAGACTTTGGACTTAGAAACAAACTGAGGGTCTTGGAGGGAAGGGGGTGGGGGATGGGAGCACCTGGTGATGGGTACTGAGGGCACGTATTGCATTGAGCACTGGGTGTGGGGCATAAACAATGAATCTTGGAACACTGAAAAAATACAATTAGATTTTTAAAAAGAGTCATATGCCTGGGAAATCAGGCTATTAATCGAAATATTAATTAGAATTTTGCCAGTGCTATGTAATGACCATAGTAATCAGAAATATGGCTTTGAAGGAGCATATGACAACATCTTTCCAAAGATAGTTGTTATCTCCCGTATTGAAAAAGTGAAAGTGTAAATCCTTATTAATAAGCATCATTGGAAATCTTTTGCGTCTGTGCTACGGAAAACGTTGTCCTCAGACCACCATTATCAGGATCACCCGGGAGCTGGTTAGAAATGTAAATTTTTGGACTCTACGACTAGACCTTTTGGATAATATTTTAGAAATGGGGCCAAGTATCTGCATTTTAACAAATTTTCTAAAGGGCCTGGATGCTTGCTAATTTAGAGAATCACAGGTTCATACAATTTTGGGGTGCCCATGGATTTATTTGAAAAACATTGAGAGTACTCATATTTACCACAATTCCCCTGATCATTGGTCATATAGGGACTCATGGTCTACATATGTAGTTTTCGAACGCTCCTCAAAAAATCATTTTTATGTTTAATTTTATAAAAATGTCATATATGTCCATCCAGCATATTTTCCAAATTAATTTTAAAGGGACATGTATATCCGTCTAGCACTTTTCCCAAACATAGTTTTAGATGGTGAAATATATTTCTTTAATATGCAGTAGAAGGGTTCATTTAGTTAAGATGGATGAAAAATGATTGGAATAAAAACAATTGTCAAAGCTAAGGAAAACAACTGGGGGTGATACAGTATTTGAAAATGCTTTCTAGGTTATAAAACTAAATATAATAGAAGAAGCAATATATAACGTGTTGGATTAATATTACTCTGACTACCATGACATAGACTTTTGCCACTGAGGTATTTTCAAGAATAGACACTAGTAAGTGCATCATGTAGCTGTATTTCAAATGGAGTTCATAAGTTAATCCTGGCTCAAAAATAGGAGTTAATTATTTTCATATAACAAAAATGTGTTGCCAGAAAAGTTGCTGGAACAGTTTCAGCAATTTGCAATTCTCTTGCTTTGCTTCCGTGGTTACATATAGCATCAAGTCTATGTTCAAGGAAAGGAGGAGAGAAAGCACAGTGTGAGATCCATTTATCCCTTTAATCAGAAAAGCACATCTTTTTTCTTTAAAGCCCTCCAGTGGGCCTTGGTTTAAGGCTCATTGCCAGTGGGGCTGCCTTTAATGGGAGGTGATGAGGGAGATGGAGATTAAGAATGACTTTTACGTCAGCCCCTCAACCATGTCTGAATGGCCAGTCCAGGCCTGGAAAAAACCCAGGTCATTTTCAGCTCAATGAGTCTTCAACCAAGAAATAACTTATTTAGTGATCAATGTAAAGTACCAACATATTCTTAAAATAAGTGAGTTGGGTTAACCCTACAAATGTGTTTTAAGATGACCATCTATTTATAGGTTCTTTGTCTCTGAAGATTCTAATAATGGGTTGAATCCATGTGATAGGAAGTGCATAAGTAGTCATTTTTCTCATGTCCTATCTCTGACAAGATATACTAATACAAAACAGATGCTCACATCATACTTCAACACTTACCTAGGGAGATGCACTGCATGGCCGTCCTCAGTGACCTAGTCTAGTATCTCTATGCAGGATACCTCAAGGATGATCACCCGGGACATCGGACTTTGTTAGCACAGCTCTATCAGCAGCAGGGAGCTGAACTCAATGAACTTTCAAGGTCTCTTTTAAGGCTATTATCGGATTTGCCTGCCTGTGTAGTTTCAGGACTTGTTTATATCCACATGAGGTCAATGCTTCCTCCCTCCTATTAATTTTCCTGCCATCTGTGCTGCCAGATGTAGTGAGAACAGGGGAGGCACTCCACCCTGGGGAAGAAAAGGCAGCTCCACCCAACTGCTCTGCCCCTGCCTCAGCATCGATTCTCCTCTTTGTTGCAGGAGATTTGTGCTCTCATTTGCCAAAAGTAAAGGTCTCAGTGTACAACCAAATTGAAAATAGCCATCCATTCAGTGTAAAAACGATTCAACCAGAATGGGTAATATAGCGTATATTCATTCACAATTGCTATTTATGAAATACATTGGAACGTATTTGCTAGCTAGAGATATGCTAGAGTACCGCTTAGCATAATTGAATGGTTGGCCTAAGTGAGATAAGATTTACTCAGAGGAGAATTAAGAGCTGCATAAAGTAGGAAAAGTCAAGGGCCTGAGATCACTTATGACAAGGATAGAAATGACATAAGTTCTTACTCTCCCTCCTGAAGCAAACTTTTAAATTATGCCCCAAAATGTGAGATGCCCCAAAACAGGAAATTCATGCATTGATGATGACCTGAGTTACTTTTGGTTCTTCAGTGCTTTTCTTATGAATTTTGTACCCTGTCCTTATAGCCCTGAGAATAATGGGAGGCTTAGGGAAAGTGTATCCCTTAGCTTTGAGTCAGTGAGTATTATAGTCTATAGCTAAGAGAGATTGCCTAAGATCACCCCTCTATCTCATTCATGTTACAACTGAGGCAGGCAGAGACGAGGTGTTAGTCCCCACTGCTTTGTCCCACACTATGTGCGGCAAGTAGTGCTTTCTTGTAACAATTACTTCTATGATTTGTTTGGCATGTTAATGTTTTAGTTACACATACATCTACACATCCTATAAACCAAATTTACTTTGTATTTACTGCGTGGAAAAATCACTTTTCTTTATATCATGTGAATAGCAGTGGCTTTTAGGAGTTGGGTCTAAATTAGGCCTGAACCATTCCTAATGCTTTCACGACGTTCATGAAGAATGGATGTTTGGCTGAATTGAATAAGGAATGACAGTAACAAAATAATGATAATAACAATAATAAAATAGATTATAAGTGTTGTCTATCCAAGTTGTGCTTTTCACAGACTCTTTGACCTTGGATAAATCACTTAACCTGCCAGAATTCCCATTACCTTAAATTGAGATCATTAATCTACAAGTGAATCTGTTAAGCCTGTAAACTTTGTCCTTTGTGATAGAAATTGCCTATTTCAGTTGTACTGAATTTTAAATATACTTTGAAAGATCAAGTGAATATTGGGGAAGCCAAGCCAGCTGAAAGAAAACCACGATTTTTTTTTTAATCTCAGACTTAGGTTCTAGCCACCAGTTCCCATTTGGTTGAATGGCATCAATCTCAGTACACAGATTATCCATGCTGAACTGCCCCATGTGGCTTAGCGACTTCTGGCAGTTTTAGTCTGATTATTTCAACAGCTAATTTCCAAGTCATTGGGGAAATTGGAAACTGAAGTGTATCAACATTTGTAGGATTTGATTATACATATATTCTAGCTATAAGTGTTCTCATGCTACATTGATAAGTAGAGTAGGTCAAGCTTTTTAGGCAAAGCATGAATATACTCTGCTCTTAAATCCATTGTACTCATCCTGTTACTTGATAAAATACAAGTCTGGTCAACATCTATAGCAGTTTGCCATATATATATAATGCATATAACATGGATCCATTTAAATGTTTATGTTTCTGAGATTTTACAATCAAGTGATCAATGCAAACTGCATAGTAGTATTTGATTGGAATTGTCAAGGAAATGACTTTCCTTAAAATAGACAAAATAAACAACAAATAAATAAAGCGTACATTGGGTTGACAAGAGGAAAAATGTCAGGAGATTTTAGTTTGGTCTTGAGTATTAGAAAGGCAATATGTAATATTTTATAAGCTCCCTTCATTGTTGGCAGCCTACATAGTTACCAAGAGCAGGCATCCTCTTCAACTTCAGAAATCATTCAACACTGCTCTTTTGATGAGCACAGTAGCACACAGGGGGTCTTATGATAGGGACCAAACTGCCCCCTGAGCTATTCTTTCCCTGGATAGTTGTTGCTATACCTTGGAAAGAAATTCAGCTTGGAATCGTCTCAGTTTGTCTTTTCTGATCTTCCACCTGTCCTTTGAGTCTGTCCTTCCACCCTTGAGTTATGTTGTCATTCTCTTCTCAGGGAGCTGCTAAATCAATGAGAATTTTAATGGAGTTCTCTGCTGTGAGGATACTCAAGACTCAGAAGATATTTCTTGCTTAGAAACTTGCAAAACATTCTCACTATTATATGACTGAAGAAAAAGCTGTACTTAGATTTTTATTGGAATGTCAACAACACTGAAACAAGACACTATGGAAATATCACAGATGGATATCCAAGTTGATATTTCCATATGGCAGCTATGATAAAATAAGGAGACTGCTGGATTTGGAGACACGGAAATTATTTTTACATCACAGCCATGCCACTTACTGTATGACCTTGTGTCAGTGATCAAATTTTATCAACTTAGTTTTTCTTCTAAAATGAAAGAGAATAAAAATGACCTCTTTGACCAAAATGTATTTAATGACTAAAATATAGGCCATGTGGAAGAACTAACTGGCCCATGAAAGTCTTCAAGAAGCATTTATGAGAAGCTGCATCTGAATTTATGTTCTAATTCCAATCTCTTTTGCTATTTGTCTGGGGATTAAATTCATTCTTAAATATCAAGCTTAGCCTTGAACTTGTACCTAAAGATTAGATTCAGGTCAAATCATCTATAGAATTTGAAATCATATATCTATTTCATCTTATTATTCCAGCCTCTTCAAATTGCTATAGACAACAGAATATTCCAGGAACACACACACATACAAAAATAGTCCAAATTCATCAGCCATATGTGGTCAGTGAACGTTGCCCACCAACCAAAAATGGCTTCATCTACAAGGAAGAGACCACTTGTTTCCACAGCACTGAATTTTAAGATCATTCATCGAAGAGAATGAAGTTCACTACTCATTATATGAGATTAGCATATCTAATTGCTGGATTGGCAATTAGCCTTATCATAATTGTTTTTCTTTTCTTTGTATAATTATGTTTTATCATAAAACACATTGTTTATAGTTTTACACCATTATTAATAAAGACTATTTATTTATCAGAGAGAGAGAAAGAGAGAGCACAAGCAGGGGGAGAGTCGGGCAGAGGGAGAAGCAGTCTCCCCCTAAGCAAAGAGTCCAATGCAGGACTTGATTCCAGGACCCTGCGATCATGACCTGAGATGAAGGTAGATGCTTAACTGACTGAGCCATGCAGGCCTCCCTAATTAACACCATTTTTATAACAAATACTTATATAAAAAAGTATAGGATTGAGAAATTGAGATTTTCCTGTAATTTATAATAGGCTATCTGGCTTTGAAAAATAATTTTCAACTTTAATTATTGCAATATATAATTTAGAACACAAAACAGACATATATAAAGTAAACAGAGGTTAAAAAGATATAGATAAAAAATGAAGAAATAGATATTTGGAAGTATGCTACTTCAATTTAATATAACAAATGATTGGAGTACATTCTAGGCTGGATATAGTAAACCAAAAAACAAATAAGGAGCTGGAAAATAGAAACAAGGGATTTTTAAAAAAATCAGTACAGTTACTCACAAACAAAAATGTTAAGAAATGCTATAAACATGTGGGATAAAAACTGAATCTCTATCCTGTCTCGTGTGTATAATAGTGATTGCAGGAAAAATAAACAATTTTCTAGAATGTGAAAAAGAATAGTTTTCTACTGCAAGTGATTGTGATTGCCATGGAAGACAAAACAAAGAAATTCCTTTTTAGGTGTATGGTAATAATACTAAAGAATACCTAGTATAAAGTGATATTTTTAAAGTTACAAGATACAGATGATCTACCGTTGAAGAAAATCGGATTAATGGTAAAAACACAAAGCTTAAAGAAAATAGCAGCATAATTCATAATAGATAAAAGGTGGAAGCAAAACAAATGTTCATCAAGAGATGAAGAGATGAAAAAAATGTGATATGTACTTACAATGGAAAATTATTCATCCTTAAAAAGGAAGAACATCTTGTCACATGCTACAATATGAATGAAACTTTAAGACAGTCTGGTAAGTGAGCTAAACCAGACATAAAAAAGCAAATACTGATTGATTTCAAATATGTGAGTTCTGTAAAGTAGTCAAATGAATAGAAATAGAAATTAGCACAATGGTCACCAGGGACGGGAGCGATGTGTAGATACAGATTTTGAGATTGACTAAATGAAAAAGTTCTGAGAGCTATTTAACTTCTGAACTATACGCTTAAAAAGAGGTAAAATGTAAATTTTATGTTATGTGTTTTATACCACAACAGAACAAAAACTTAAAGGCAATGACTAATAACTTCAAAGTTATCACACACACAAAAAAATAACTGTTAAATTGTAATTGTAAACTCAGCTAAAGAGACCAAGAATGATAATGGATAAAAACAGTTTGAATAGCAGTGTGTTTTAATATTTTTATTAAAATGATTGTTTTAAGGTATTATCTGTTTAAACAGAAACAAGTAGCCCAGGTGTGGAAAGGGGATTGAAATGATGACAGCACTATGTGAGAGTAAACTCAAGGAAAGCGAAAATTCTGGAGAAAGGGCAAACATTGATGTCACCAGAGATGAAGTGGCAATAAATCTGAAACCAAAGCTGGCTTTTCGTCTATTTGTTTGGCGTCTAATAAGATATGTCAACCTTGGACAGCCGGGCAGCTGGGAGGCGGAATGAACCCACAGACATAGGCATCAACATGGACACATATTCTAAAATGCCTACTGAAGGAGCAGCGTGCGTAATGATATGGAGTATGCAATAATTTGTTATATGAAATGTGAAGATGTTTTTTCAGGGGCACCTCTTTAGCACTTGTATTAAGAATGAACACCAAATTGAAAATAGCAAACTTTTGGGGAAAGGATAGAATCAGAATGAACAAAGAGGAGGCAGAAGTGGGGCTTCAATGGCATCTATATTTTATTTCAATAAGAATATGCACACACTAACATGACTAAATTAAAATATTTGATGAAAAGTTGACTATACAGGTATCCACTTTTATCTTTTTTTTGCTAGTTTTTAAAATACTTAATGTCAACATGTTAACACAAAAAAATTAAATAGTGTATCCCCACAAAACAAGCTCAAAGACTTTTTTTTTTTTAAGATTTTATTTATTTATTTGACAGAGAGAAACACAGCGAGAGAGGGCTCACAAGCAGAGGGACTGAGAGAGGGAGAAGCAGGCTTCCGGCCGATCAGTGAGCCCGATGCGGGGCCTGATCCTGGGACTCTGGAATCATGACCTGAGCTAAAGGCAGACCCTTAACGAATGAGCCACCCAGGCGTCCTCAAAGATATTTTTGATTTCTTGTCATTCCAAATCAGTGTAGTCCCTTCTCAGGCAATTACGGTTGGTATGACCTGCACTCAGTGACAGATTTCCCTGATTGTGGAAAAACTTCAAAGTTTAACATCTCACAAGTTTAAAACTGTTTTACAAGTATTTTTATTGTTCATTTTTATAATGACACACATTTTTGAGGTAGAACTTCCTGGCTTGACATTATTCAACATGGCACCAGACCCAAGTTCAGAGTCTTCTTTATCAAAATAATGTGTAGCCTTCCAGAGCGCCCGTGAGCTCACCTGCACGCCAGGCTCCCGGAGTTTCGTATGTTTATTTCAGCACTGCACTTTCCCTGAAATCTCCCATAAATCTGAACAACACTGGTGCATTGCTTTATAACATCTGTTTCTTAGTGGAAGCTTATGGTGTGAAGTGATACTCAGAGATTTGGGAAGGAGACTCAATACAACTGGACCCCTCATTTATGAATTTCCAATGCAAACAAAAGGGAACTCGGACATAACCATCATCCCTGTGTCCTCACTAGGAAGAAAATATATGTGATTAAAAAATTCAGAATAATATTTTTAATTAATTTCAATTGAAGGAATATTTTTAAGGCTGCACTTTTCTAGATCCTGTGGGAAATATGCAGATGTTTAGATATAATTCATACACCTCAAGAACTTGGTGTTTTAAGAGAGACACAGGGCACATATAAATAATATAAGATAGACAGCTCTTGGGGCATGAAGTTTCATACAAAGTTATACACAGAGAAAAATTAGAAAGACCTTCTGGGAACCATAAATGCTGATCTGAGCACTGATGGATGAATAGAAGGCTCACTTAGACATGTTTAAAACATTGTTTTCTAATGATAAATGTAATATGCATTCATTTGGGGGACAGAGGGCCCTTCAGAGGAGCACAATGAAGGGAATTTCTTATTGTGTATGATATGCCTGTGGATTTCAATAGATAGACCCTCTATCCCATGAGGGGTCCCATTGGCATAAGCACAACTCCTTGGTCCCTGCTGAGCAAGAAGTCCAGGTTCCCACAGAATGAATGCAGCTAAAGGAACCGGGGAGCCTCTGATGGCCCCCAGGTCAAATTTACACAGTGGAGATGTCTCCTTTCGTCCAAAGTATAAATAGGTTTCAGGCTTCCACCTTTATTGGGGAGAGCATTTGGAATAGCAGTTAGAAAGCAAACTGAAAGCTGTAGAGACAAGAACAAACATGGCCTGTGCAGATTAGGGTGGGGGACCAGAGCGACTTGATGTTTCCAGGCACCTGGTCGCTCAAGTGGTGTGGGAGGTTTTATGGTTTATAGCAATTGTTTTGGAAGTGTTTATAGGTTTAAAAATATAACCACTTTAACATATTCTATTGCTCTTTTAAATTAAATATACCTTGAGTTCTTTAATAGAAAATTTTATAACCCAAACATTCTCCTTTCTTTTGTCAGCCCTTTTCTAGGTGTTGCTTGCTTACTGTTCTCCCAGCTTTTTGCCTTTTTTCCAGAGGAGCCATGTGTTGGGCCCTCCTCCATGCCAGTTCTGGAGTTAGGAAAGATGACTGCACAAATGCTTCTCCTACGAAAAGCTAGATGTCTCCTACCCCATCTCTCTGTCCTGTCCTTGTCTGGATTCAGCGACTGCTTTATTGATGCTTCTCAATGCCTTCCAAGGGAACACCCTTAGGTCGTTTTTAATCTGTCACAGCATTAGCTTAAACCTGCTTCAGAGATCATGCAAGAAAAAAAGCATTCAGGTTCTGAAGATCAGGGCTTGTCCTCCTTAGCTGGTCTGATGCCCACAGGCAGAATTCCAGAAACAAGTCTCCACTTACCCCCTACAGTCTGCATCAGAGCTTCAAATTTTGTGATTTAGGTTTTAACAATTTCTCTATCTGCTAACTTCATTTTGCCTATCCCCTCTAACCAGGAACATTATAATGGCTTCACTCTGCTGCAGTGAAAAGCAAATATTAAATGTTCTCACTTTTCAGACTTTATTTATTTATTTGTTTGTTTGATTGTTTATTTATTTAAAAGACTTTATTCGTTGGACAGAAAGAGTACACACAAACAAGGGGAGGGCCAGGCAGAGGGAGAGGGAGGCTCCCAGTAGAACAGGGACCGAAGAGACCGTGCGGTCATGAACTGAGCCCAAGGTAGACACTTAACCGACTAAGCCACCCAGGTGCCCCTCAAACTACATTTAAAAAAGGAAGTTTAAAAGTTATGCTTGTAAACTACAATAACTTTTCTGTAACCCACACATAGATACCTACACATATTCCTTAATATTATGTACAAATGTACTTCCTGTGTAATGATTTATTGTTGAAAATAGAAACACACTATATAGAAATTTCCCATGTTGCCAAGTTTAATTCATTATAAAAGAAATCCTGGTCTCTATGTCTATTATTATTATTATTATTATTATTATTATTTTAATTAAATCTGAATTTTGTTATATAAAAGGTTATGACTTTAAGTCAGAGATCCACATACATGTCAGTCATGTGTTTCTAATGTGTTTTAATCCTGAGATATCTTTGTAGACTTAAATCATTTCTACATCTGTTATGAACTAAGGACTAAATTGATTATTTGAATAGCAGTTTGTGGAAAAAAAGGAAGAAGGGCTTTTCTGTTTTTTATGAAAATACAACTTTCCATTTATCTTTAGTGATAAGATATTGGAAATAATATCCCTAATGATTCCATTATCTATTGTCTCATACACCGTAACTAATAACACATGGGATACCTCTGCATTATCATATGGATACAAATGCACAAATATTTCTCCACTCCTACTTCTTTTTCATAGCATTTATCAGTTGTGCAAATCATTTGCATTTTGACGGCTCACGAAAGTGGTGTTAACATAAAAAACAAACGAGACCAGTTTTGAGAACTGCCTGAGCAGACAAGCCACTTCAGTTGTAGAAGCAGAATTTCACTAAGTAATTTTGCCAGGCTAACTTGACCTGTGTCCTTTTGTGCTTATGTTTCTGAAAGTCAGAAGCAAACCTAAACTGTTTCCAGCAGTTGAAATGAGGTAATTACTGACTGAATTCTCTAACATTTAAGAAAGTTCTAATTCTAGGGGCACTTGGGTGGCTCAGTTGGTTAAGCATCTGACTGATTTTGGCTCAGGTCATGATCTCAGGGTCCTGGGATCGAGCCCTACATCAGGGTCCCTGTTCAGTGGGGACTCTGCTTCTCCCTCTGCTCCTCCTCCTGCTTGTGCTTTATCTCTCTCAAATAAATAAATAAAAACATTAAAAAAAATTCTAATTCTATAACCTCTCACTGTGAAGAACACACAGTCACTGGTTCTCACTATATAAAGCTGTTTTATAAAAATTCTCCCCTGAGCCGCCCTCCCTGTTTTGATATGAGCGCTCCCAGTTTGCGAAATGTCTTGTGTGTGTGTGTGTGCACAATAAACTTTTACTAATTATTGCTTTGGTGATTCAAGGATTTGATTTTCCTTGTTATTTCTGAAGTTTTGGCAATGTGCACTAAGTTATTTGACTTTTGGAGAGCACCAGGATTCGGGGTCTGTGGAATGCAGAAAGTAAGTAGAACAGAGTAAATCCCAAGGCTTCACATTGTATGTCAATAGCAAGAGTGATGATCTGTGTCTGTAGAGAGTTCAGTAGTGTCAGTAAGAAATTGGGAAGTTAAAGCCTCTGCCTTCAGCTCAGGTCATGATCTCAGAGTCCTGGGATCGAGGCCCACGTTGGGCTCTCTGCTCAGCAGGGAGCCTGCTTCCTTGCCTCTCTGCCTACTTATGATCTCTCTCTCTGTCAAATAAGTAAATAAAAATCTTAAAAAAAAAAAAGAAAAGAAAATGGGGGAAAAAATGAAATTTGAAGGGAACTTTTAGAAAAGGAGAAAAAAGGGCACATCTAAGGATGTCCTCTACCCAGAGACCAAAGTGTTCTTGGAAAGTACACAGCGATTCTAACAGTATTCTAATTTTACAGGAAATGTCAAAACATCTTCAATATCTATTATGTAAGTTGTTTAAGCACTAAGTGTGTACGTGCAAAGCAAATTCCCAAATGTTCTCGGTCACTATTGCATTAGAATAAGAACCTTTATTGGACTTCACTCAGTGTCAAATGATCACTGTTCCAGCTAAAATCAAATTAATTTTCTCTCAGAAATAATTTCTGCTTAACCCTAGGAATGAACTACCAAATACATTTGAAGATATTATAGATTGTTTCATTTTTACCTGCATGTAAATTTTGGGACTTAGATAACAAATGTTTCAAGGAAAATTAAATGGAAATTAATTTAAGTTGAGAAAGTCTAGTGGAACTAAAAATTTTTTTTTCTCATTTTCCTTTGGATGAACTATTTCTTTAAAATCAAATGACAGCCAGTAAAATCTCTAAGAAAAGGTGTGTTTTACTTATTTCTCTACAGAGGTCTCATTTCCTGGAGACTATAATCTAGGAAAGTTACTTTGGCTCAATAACAATGTAGATAGAAATTTCCAACATTCAAGTCTTTATAAGTGCTTCAAAGTGAAACTCAAAAAAAAGTGATTACAGTTTTAATCAACTAGTGCAGACCTATACACTCACACAAATTATATGGTTCAAAAGTTGGATTTTAACTACTTCCTTCAACAGGAAATCCTTGTTAGTTACTATTTAACAACTGTATTTGTCACTGGCCAAGAAAATTTTTATCTGTTTTATCTAAAATAGCATCCATTTTATATGTAAAGCTATTTTAAAATACCCCAATACATGCTTTGCTTTTCCTAAATTAGCTACTAGGAAGAAGAAAATAGCACACTGTAGACTACAGTATATATTACAGTATCTCATACTTGCCATGACTATACATGCATACCAACACACAAGTGAACACACCCATATCATCCAAGAGAGAGAGAGAGAGAGACAAAGACAGAAGGACAGAGAGAAAGAGAGGGAGGGGAAAAAAATCTTGCTGAAAATAATTAAAGATTTAACTAATGGAGAAGCTCACAGAGTTCACGGATTAGAAAACTCAATATTACTTGAAATGCCAATGCCATCCACATTTATCTAATCTCCAAATATATTTTTTCTCTCACCTAATTAAAGTTATAATACTAATGGCATTGAATTTTGTGCTGATTTGATGATTATAATTTTGTGTGAAAATGCAAAATAACTAGAATAGCCAACATAATCTTGGAAAAGAGCAAAACTGGATGACTTGTATATCCTGAGTTCAAGTCTTAGTGTATATTGACAATAATCAACATAGTATCGGTTTGACAGATGGATAAACAAAGAGATTTGTGTAACAGAGTTACAGAATAGCAAACCTTGAAATAAAATAGCATGTATCTGTCAGTTCCTTTTTAACAGAGACGATAAGACAATTGGATGGAAAATGGAAGATATTTTCAATCAATCATGCTTGAATTGGATTAATTTATGGGAAAGACATGAACTGGGGTCCTGATTCACACCAGTAACTTATAAAGACTACTACATAAAGACCAAGAGGATATAAGGCAGGAATAGAAGGTTAACTGAATATTCAAAAATGAATTAATACAAGGAGAAAATTCACACAATTATTTCTATAAATGAGGGAAAAGCATTTGAGAAATCTGACACTCATATATAAGTAAAACCTCTAACAAACTAAGAATGTGAGAAGAATACCTGAATATTATAAAGTATACCCATACATATTTTAAATGAGTCACAGACATAGATAATATAACTACCCATCTTCTGTAAGAAAGCAATGCAGAATATTTAGTGACCAGGGATAGAAAAGATTCTTATATTGTGATCATATCTGATAGATTTATACCTCAGGGTTTTTTTGTTGTTGTTAGTTCTATTATCAATGTCTTTATTTATGTTGAACCCAATTAATCATTGGTGTTATATGAAAAAGCAAATGAATTGTTTGTGTTAATCTTGTTTCCTGTCACCCAGATATGCTTGCTTACCAATTCCAGCAGTTTTTCTTTTATTATTCTTATTCTTATTATTATTATTATCATCATCATCATTTTTATTATTTCTTCTATATTTTATGCATAGATAATCATGGCATCTGCCTATCCGTATAGTTTTATTGCCTTGTATTGTTTTATTGAACTGGCATGACTTCTAATCAGATGTTAATGCAGAGTAGTGAGACCATAACCTTTCCTTATTCCCCATCCTAGGCAGAAAACATCCAGTTTTCACCACTTAGTAAGATGTTAGCTGTATATTTGTGTACATGTGTTTTATCAAGTTGAGTTAGTTCTGCTCTATTTCCAGTTTGCTGTATTTTTCATGAATGAGTATTTGAAATAGTGATTTCTTTTTCAATTTCTATTCATATGGGTTTTCTTTTTTATGTTGTGGATGTAGTAAGTTAAATTGATCGATTCTCAAATAGTAAGCCCACCTTGTATATGTGTCATATGTCTTACTTGAAATTGATGTTTGATGTTTTTGCATTTTGCTGAATTCAATTTTCTAATACTTTGTAGAGAATTTTGCAACTGTGCTCATGAAAGCCATAATGGTAAAAGCAGATGGCATGTTAGAGTAGATGATTAATATAAGGAGGAGGACGGATGTGTTAAGAAATAATCAAAAGAAAATGCAATAAGTGAAAAAAATAAAGTTATCACGTGAAGAATGTTTTTGTGGGTTCATCGGTAGACTGGACACAGCCAATGAAATCATCAGTGAGGCTGAAGGTATGTCACTGGGTATTTTAAAATCATGATCTGATAATACCAACCTCTGTGTCATATTTGAGACTGGTTATGATGTTTGCTTTGGCTCTTCATGCTGTTTTCCTTTGTCTTTGTAATTTTGTTGAAAATAGTCATCATCTGTCAATGAATAGGTGCTGAGGTAGTTAGACCGTTAGTGTGAGGTTTTGTTAATTTAGGTAGGAGTTTGACTGTGTTTACTATTTGTTTTAGTTGTTGGTTCTAGAGCTTTCAAATTTTCTATAACTCCTCTTCCTTTTCCTTTATTTTCTGGACTTTCCTAAAAACCTTCTTTAGATAATAGCTCTGTATCCCAGCCCTTCATCTATAATCTAATGTTTTTCATGGGAATCCTGGTGGTTAGGCAGTAAGGTTGGGAGAGAAGTTTTCTATAATCTCATGATTAAATTCTAGTCTTCTAGTGGAGCTTAGTTCTTGTGCTGTGACTTTCGTAAGTAATTTTTAGTCCTTTTCTTTTCTTTTTTTTTTTCTTTCTTTTTTATTCATCCAGATAAGCTAGAGGGCTCTGAGGTGAGGGTATTCCTTCCCCTGGGTGGTATAGGATGCAGATAAATTCCTTTCCCCTGGAGAGTAGTCTTCCATTCTAAAGGATGCTTCCGGATCAATTAAGAGCTACCAAAATCCAAATCAAATACATCCTCAAAGGATTCGCTACTGTTTTCCCAGATTCTGATTCTGAAGGAGCAGAAATTCTAAGTCCTTTTCCACAACTTGCCTCCTACTTTTTGCATTAACCTGGAGATTGGATAATAGCCTCAGAATAGATATTACAAATTTGAATTATTAACTCAGGTGTAAATGCACTGAGGAATACACTATAGATTTTTTAGAGTAACCTCATATCATCAGTTATAGCCAAGATGCGGTGATCATTTTGAAAGCAGACCCAATAGACTATGCACTCTTACCTCGATACACATTTATCAATCTCTCCAATGAGGTAAGGTCAGATGCCCTCATAGTCACCTTTCTAGGTGGGAGACAATCTGTACAGGAAAATAATTTCTATCTTTTCCAAAACAGATTTGGTTGATCTCAGATTTATTTGTGGGTGGCATTACTATATAATGCAGAATGCTGCATTTTAAGTCACAAAGCTGTGAATATTGAGATACATGTAAATAATGCTGTATATAGCATTCTTAACAATGCATCAAAAGTACACTAAAAAAAAGTACACTAATTATACTAAATAAATAGCACCGATGGCAACAATGTATAAATGCAGGGCCTGTTAGGGTAAGGAAATAAAAAAGCATCCAACCCTGTAACTGAACCCTGCTGTTTCCTGAGATAGCACCCCATATGGTCTTCGGTCTAAAAGCACCACAACATAAGGTGGTATTATATGCCCTGGAGCATTCTTAGCAAATAGATTATAATGGTGTGGTATGGAAAATATGGAAAGAATTCTTTTCTTTTATCTCTGAGCCAGGCAAACCTAGAGTGAAATGGCAAATAATTTTCTAGGAAGTTTTATAGAGAAGAGTTTTATAGAAATCCCCTTTGCAAAGTTTGGTTTAGACCTTCCTTTAATGTTGTATAAATCATGGGCAAGATGGAAAAAAAAAGGACATCCTTCACTCTGAGACGTTTATATTTTGCTCTTTTGAGGACAGACACATCTTGGCATAAAACTTTATTACAATATGGAGAACAAAGACAAGGTTTTGGTTGATGCTAATAATATGCAAATTCTCTGAACAAATTGATACATTAAATGTTCCCTTGTCTTGTTGACCAAAAGTGAAAATTAGAATGGATGGTATTGAAATGCTTTTAACAACAAATTTGTGTCAACATGTAATATAGTAGCAAAGTCAGATCTGTCAGATAGGAAGCCTTCAATTTTTTTTTTTTTATTTAGCCAGTGATAGACCTGTTAATGCTTTAGTGTTATTTTGTGTTATGTATAATTTATAACTTTCACGGAAAAATGCATTCATCTGAGCCTCTTGATTAGATCATTTCCAAGCTAAGAAATCTGAAAATATTGCATTTTATTTTTATTTTACTTACCAAATCAATTTATGTAATATATAGTTACATACTGGGTATCCTTTAGAAGACCCATTGGAACCTAAAGGGAGATTACCTTTAGAAAGGTACCTAGATTATTCTCATTATTCATGTTAACATTAAGCAACAAAAAATACGAATGCATTATCATAGTTTATGACACTTGATTAAAACATTTCCTCACACTTCTTGTTTCTTACACAAAATGTGTGTGTGCCCTCATGTAAATGTTTGAAGCAAAAATATAAGTTTTATGATAAGAGTTAACAGATTTAAATCACAAATGCCTTTTGGATTTGCAAGTTACAACTTGGGAAGCCTTAATTTTATGGGATTTTATATTTGATGAGAATCCCATTTTGTCACTAATTCTACATTAATCTTTTATGAGAAGTCAACAGTAGATAACATAGAGATAATTATTTATGGTAAGCTAAAATGACAACAAAACACTCCAACATTAATTCACTTCATTGTAAATTAGAAACTCGGATTCTAATAGAATTAACTGAAGGCCAAGTAAAATAACATAATTTATTGTATAATCCTATAAATCTATACAAAGGATAATGAGAAGATATGTACTACATTACAATCAGGAAATTGAATGTTATTCATAATCACTAAATCTTTGATCTTGTTATATTCATGCAAAATAGATGGGAAAGTAGAAAATATGTTCTTTCAATAGGTGAAAAATGAATATAAATCAAAAGAATAAGATATTATTCAAAATTATTTAGTCAAGTAATGGAATAGTAGTCAAAACATAGGCAGAAATCTAGATTCCAATGTTAAATTTTCAGAAAAACGTTATGTGCCAAAAATACTTAGCTAATGGCTAAATGTATGCCTTTAATTTATTAGTGGCATTCCTTATGCTGTGAGACAAAAATAAATTATCAGAAAGACAGCCTGCTTTTTGTCTTCTCTATTTCCCCATGGAGATAATAGTCATATAGAAATAACCTAAGCGGGGGAAAATGGTAAATTTAGAGGCTTATTTGAAATTGATAATTTTCTATAAATAAGAATAATGCAAACTTCAGCTTTCTGATTATTTTCAGATAATTACTCCAGTTTTATTAGCAGATCTACATCTTGCCAAATATCACCTGTTCTTGATACTTCATGATCATTGTTAATAATAATAAAATGTCGCTCATTTCAATGTACCTTTTCCATTGTACTAGGAAGAAGACAGAGGTGGGATTGATCTCATTAGTCTTGAGTAAAATAAGATTTAGAAAGTTTAGGGAAATATATCATTCCCAACTAGCCTACTGTGCTAGTTGTTAATGGTCTATTACATGCACCTCACCTCTGTTAAATCTTTCCCAAAGGCCTGTGAGGTCTGGTATGATTTCTATTTTGGAGATAGGGGACATAAATCATGGCAATTTGGATGAAGTTCCAAAATTACAGAACTAGAGAGAGGATCTGTCCAACTGCAAATGCAGTTCTCTTTCTCCTACAAGTGTCTTGAAACCTGGCCCCTGGGTTGGAAAGCTTCCCGAGATTCTGGATAAGCTAAAGCATCCTGGTTCTTGAGCTCTGGTCCCAGCAAGATGTACTTTTCTCTCTCCTGTTGTTACTCACAGGAGGTTGATGCTTTATAAAAAGGACCAAATCCCACAGAACGTACAAGAGCAAGAGTGACCTGTAATGTAAAGTACGGACTCTGGTTGACGGTAGTGTGTGTCCACCGAGGTTCACCCATCGGAGGGAAGGTCGTCTTCCATTGCATGAGCTCTGCAGGGGGGGGTGTTAGGCATATGCGCTGCGGGAGGGGTATGTAGGGAGCCTCCATACTTTCTGCTCGACTTTAACCATGAACTGAAAACTGCTCAAAAAGTAAAGTCAAGGGGCACCTGGGTGGCTCAGGGGTTAAAGCCTCTGCCTTCAGCTCGGGTCATGATCTCAGGGTCCTGAGATCAAGGCCCGCATCTGGCTCTCTGCTCAGTGGGAAGCCTGCTTCCTCCTCTCTCTCTGCCTGCCTCTCTGTCTAGTTGTGATCTCTCTCTGTCAAATAAATAAATAAAATCTTAAAAAAAAAAAAGTAAAGTCTATATTGCAAAAACGTTCAGGTGGTTTTAAAATACCCATCCTTAAAAATACCACCTCCTTGGGGCACCTGGGTGGCTAAGTCAGTTAAAAGTCTGCCTTCAGCTCAGGTCATGAACCCAGGGTCCTGGGATCCAGTCCCGTCTCAGGCTCCCTGCTCAGCGGGGAGCCTGCTTCTCTCCCTTCTTCTCTCCCTCTTCCTGCTAAAGCCCATTCTGGATCTCTCCCCATTCTATCTGTGTCCAGTTAAAAAACAACGTCAGCAGAATGCTGCCTCTACCCTCCGTTTGGTTCCTTGTCTGTCTTATTATTTACACCACAGAATGATACCACAAACAAATACATTTCATATTTTCTTGGTATTTCAAACATTTTACCTACAGGGAGTACCTATTTTATAGTTTTAAACCTCTTCCCTCAAGTTTAGTTGAAGATGAGAACCCCATTCTTCTTTATATGTGAGAGTCATTTTAAAATGTGCCATCCTGATTAGTGTCACTTTCCTTAACCTGACCTCATAGATTCTGTTTTCCTGTCTTTTAATGATTTTTGCTGCTGTGTGATGTGGTTTTACCAAAGCCTTCATAATCCTCTTAAATGTTGGTGCACAGGGTGGTACAGAGCACTCCAATAAGCAGCAATGCATAAGAAGTAAGTAGATTGTTTCTTACCTTACTAGACCTCCAGTATTTCACCAGAAGAACTTAAGAGCGGAAATTCGCAGATTCACATAGGGATCATAGATTTCCCTAGGACCTTCTGTTCTTCCTCTATTCTATACCTAGGCAGAAAATTGTATATATGTGTTTCATTTGAAGCCTATAGAAACTACTTCAATGTCATGTGTGCAGACTTAATTTAACTTTATTAGAAGAGAGTCAGATACAATAGGAATGCTGCAGACTTTGAAATCAGAGAAAGCAGGGATGGAGCCTGTCTCGATCATTTAATTGCAATTAATTTTAACTCCCTAACTTCAGCTCCATCATTTCACAAGTTGTTCATAGAGTTCAAGAATTTTTTTTCCTCCAGAAAGTTGTCACATATCTTGGTCACAATTAAACATACATTTATTCTCTATAGTGCATCGACCATGATATTTGCCTCTGTGAGACAGTTCTTTTTTTTTTAAGATTTTATTTATTTGACAGAGAGAAACACAGCCAGAGAGGGAACGCAAGCAAGGGGAGTGAGAGAGGGAGAAGCAGGCTTCCCGCCGAGCAAGGAGCCCGATGTGGGGCTCGATGTGGGGCTCGATCCCGGGTCTCCGGGATCATGACCTGAGCCGAAGGCAGTCGCTTAACCAACTGAGCCACGCAGGTGCCCCTCTGTGAGACAGTTCTAATAAAGATGACTTGTCCTCCATTCCCCAGCCACTGTCCATTCAAAAAGAACACAACACAGAATCTTTTTAGAGAAACCGAAATCTTAATATTGGGATTCATGTTTTAGATAAAACTCATGGTACTTAAATAACTTCAGTCAATTAATCATAGTGTTTCAATGTCCTCAATGTACCATAATTCTAATAACTTACATATTTTAAAGTAACTTTAATAATTAACTGAAATAAAATGTGAAAACTATTTATATAAGTTTTCAGAGAAACAGAAGTTACAAAAATAGCATATTTGGAATTAGACTGGGATAAAAGATAAAGCTACACAAATGATTTCAAAATTTTTATGCCAATCTGAATATATGAACATTTGCATAATTATGTGAAGGGCATGCATATTTCATGTGGAACTTTTGTGTCTAAGAATATGCCCAGACAAATATTTATTAAAAATATTAAATTTCATTACGTTAAATTGGGAGGGTCTCAAATACTGAAGCTTTGATTTAAAGAAAAACAAAAACCAAAGTGTCATTTAGTAAATGATACTTTTTTTTATTGCTAAGTGTGAAAATTTAGCCTTAGCGGTTTAGAAGATGAAGTCACCGTGAGCATCTATATTGACAGGTGACTGTAGCATGTCATTAGGAATGATCTCTTTGAAATGAAAATTACTCCGAGGATCATGCCTGTTGTGTTGGAAGAAGATAAATAGAGGAGCACTGATAATATTATTAGCACCTATTATTACAAAGACTCTTGCAAATCTTACTCTTAATCTTTATTACATCTGCTAACACACTTTTGCTGAGACATTAATGTCTCTTTGGTCATGGGTAAATTAATGAATCTTTACATATATGCTAATATTTTATGGGTGATAAATACATTCTAGGCATCTACGATACATATCAAAACCATACTTGCTAAGAACCACCATCTGAAAAAGAGTTATAACCACTGTCAACTATTTGTCACAAGTTCTCCTTTACACTGTACCTAATCCATCAACAAATGCTCTTTGGTCCACTTTCAAAATATATCCAACATCTTGACTACCTCTGAAATCTTCCCAGCTACTCACATCTCTCCGCTTGGTCATTTCAGTAACGCTGACTGGTTCCACGTGGCCAGCCTCATCCCTCCATTAAGCACCAATTCTCCACCAAGCTGAGTGACCCTCTGAAAATGTAACTTGGATCGTGTCATTCCCCTCAAATGGTCAGTTTGAAATCTCATTACCACTGAACTGTGAAGTCTTCACAGTGACCTACAGAACTTAAAGATCTGATCCTGTTTCCCACCTCTGCATTCAACAACTTGTCTTCCTCCCTCCCTCATTCCTTCCCTCTATTTCTCCCTGTGTCTATCTTTGTCTGTCTGTCTGTCTGTCTGTCTGTCTCTCTCTCTCTCTCTCACACACACACACACACACACACACACACACACACTATGCCCCATCACTCAGGTCTTAGGGCTTTTTTTTTTTTTTAATTTTATTTATTTGACAGAGAGAAACACAGCCAGAGAGGGAACACAAGCAGGAGGAGTGAGAGAGGGAGAAGCAGGCTCCCCACCGAGCAGGGAGCCCTATATGGGACTCGATCCGGGATCATGACCTGAGCCAAAGGCAGTCACTTAACCAACTGAGCCACCCAGGCACCCCAGGTCTTAGAGTTTTATGTGCTAAATACTCTCTCCTCAAATACTTTGCCTGGAAAATGGATGTGATGTGGTTCGCCTCTCACTACCTTAGGTCACTATGGAAGCTTCATCTTATTAGAGAGAGCTTTCCTATTTTGGCAACTCCCCCTTACCCTACCCTTCAGATCTTTTTTTAAAATCCAGCTTTATTTTTTGCTACTTCTCTCAATGCTACCTGACATTACACACACACAAACGCATGAATATGAGTGTGTTTGTGTGTTTATCTTCAATATCCACATATTGCTGGTCTTCCCTTGTTTTAATTTTTATAATATAGGAAATGGCTGATTAGTCTTTAAAAGCCAAGGATCAGGTGGAAGACATGGGACTTTGGGAGAATGTGTGTTCAGAGACCATTTGTCTTACCACAGCTATTCCCACGTGTCTAGATAAAGATCCTCCGAACATGAAGATAATGAAAATGGAAAATCACAGGGGAAATAAAAGTGACTTGGTAAGAAGAGACCTTGCCCCTAGCTACCAGTCTAGATCTAGTCTCAAATCTAAGGTGTGAGAACCTATTAACTTGGGGCAGTTGTGTATTGAAGGTACCCTACCTAAGCTCTGTGGGGAAGAGTTCTTCTCACTACTTTCATGTGCATAAAATGCAAATCACAGGATAAGCAGGGAAGGGTCCAAAATGGGCAAAACTTACCTGGCAAAGGTTAAAAGAGAATGACCTAACTGAGTTTTCCTGGATTATTGACAAATGTATTCTGTTAGCAGGTAAAATAGGGTTAAAAATAAGACCCAAATAGTGTCATGGAAAAGCAAAAATAGATACAGTTCTTTTTTTTTTTTCCTAAGATTTTATTTCTTTATTTGACAGAGAGAAACACAGCTAGAGAGGGAACACAAACAGGGGGAGTGAGAGAGGGAGAAGCAGGCTTCCTGCCGAGCAGGCAGCCCAATGTGGGGCTCGATCCTGGGATCCTGGGATCATGACCTGAGCCGAAGGCAGTCGCTCAACCAACTGAGCCACCCACGCACCCAATACAGTTCTTATACAACTAAATACAACTAACGTTGGTGGTCTGGTCATAAGTCCCTAGACTCCTGCTTTAGTCGAGAACATATTTGTACACTCTGGAATTACATTTCAATTTTCTTTTATATGTAGTAAAAAATATGAAATGGGATACAAAATAAAGAAATGAAATATGTCATAATGAGAAGCACTGTAATAGATTCTTAACTTTTACAGGAGAAAATCTTTAATAAAACATATTGAATGATGTTGATTTTGGCCATCAATTTAAAAATGCAATGCTAAGTTCACAGAGAAATACCGTTATGCCTCTCTAAGAATATGTGCATGTCAGGAAAACGGAAGAAGGAGCTTGCTCTCAGCAATACCACTCCTGTCTCCCTTGCCCAAACTGGACAAAAGAAAAAAAAAAAAAAAAAGGAGACCTGATTCATGCAAAAGAAATAGAGAAAGAAAAGAAAGAAAATAACTATTCCTATAGATTTACTGACTTTTACCTACCTCCTGATAACTCAGTTATGGTTTCAGACTTCTCTTTATTCCCACTAACTTTGTAAAATTCCCACCACTTGTTATTCTCATCTCTGTGATACCTGACATTTTTATCCTCCTTGCCTTCAGCTGCCATTCCCGAAACGACATCACGAATATTCTAATCACCAGAAACTGCAGTAGCTTGAAATCAAATCTATATCTAACTTAATCATGATACTCTTTTAAAAATACCTCCAATTCTGTCATATTCCTCCCCTTTTACTGCACTTCACCCACCCAGGCCACAACTCTAGAAACCCCATCAGCTGTAAATCTATGTCTCAATCTTCCTTATGCATACAGTGGAATGTTCCTGAAGAAAATCACAGAATTAGCAACCTAATGCTGCTTACACATTCATTGCCACCTGCCTGATATGTCTCACACAACACCTGTCATTTCTATTCTATCTTTTGAGGAACATTGTCTGCTCTCTGTAATGTACGCTATAGACATTTCCTTTAGTCACTACAGTGACATATATTCTCCAAAATATTGCACGAGGCATATATAAAATATTTTTCATTGCCTTCTGGAATTTCAAATTTCACTGGGCATTCTAGTTGTATCTGCTGAATCTGGCAACCATACCACTACACCCTTAAAAAGCTGGTGTCCTTTCTATATCATTGAACAAAAATATCAATGTCTTACAGAAATGCTACTATCTCTGGACTGCCACCCTTAGCATCCTTCTTCTTTCTTCTTTCTTTCTTTCCCCTGTGTTTATTTATTTTTATTTTTATTTTATTCTTATTTATTTTTTCATAATGTATTTTATTTTATTTTTCAGTGTTCCAAGATTCATTGTTTATGCCCCACACCATGCAATACATGCCCTCCTTAATACCCACCACCAGGCTCACCCATCCCCTTAACCCCCTTCCCTTCTAAAACCCTCAGCTTGTTTCTAAAAACATTTTTAAAAAATCGATTATTCTTTAATAAAAGGGTGATACCTTACCATGAACTCAAGTTGCTATACCCATGTTTCTTTGGTGACCCCTTCTGTGCATTAAAACATGTTGTGCAGGATCATTCCCCTCAGTCCAGCTATGATTCATATCCTCTATAATAAAACCATGATGGATAAAAGGGAGATTGCAGGAGATCACACTTCCTCAGTCCTCAACTGCCTTTAGTAGCAAGATGCAGGCACCTGGCATGGACACCACCTTCCCGGGCCTGGGCCACCATGCTCCCATTGTAGTCCCTGAGCTCCTCCAGTGTGAACATCAGAATCTTCCTCTGCCTCCAGGATCTCAACTCTCCTGGCAGTTATTTACCCATCAATATGCTGACGAAACCAAGTTGCAGGTCTCCTGACTTCCAATATGGTTCCCCAACAAAAGTCGACATGTAAATGTTTCACAAATACCATGGACAGAAAATGTCAAAATACAATTCTTTCACTTTCCCCCAAAGGTGTCTTCTAAAGAATACTCCTCCCTGGAGTGGAGTTGTATTGATTTTCCCTCTGCAGAGCACCGGGTAGTCACTGGCCCCTTAGACCCCTGGCTCCCATGTTGGGTTGGGAGGTTGAGTGGTAGGAGGTTTCGTATAGCCTCTTCCCTCTTCCTTTCCCTGGCTCTCCTTTGCTTGCAATTTCTTAGGTTCCAACATTCAGTACAAGTATTTAGTCCTTAGTAGACCTTCCCAGACCACTTCAGCTAAAAATTCCTGCTCCCATTTTTTTCTCACTACCTCCAGTACATATTCTTGCATGTGATCTCTGTTTTAATTATCTGTGTGTCTCCTTCACGGGGCTACTCTTTGGTTCACTACTGAATTCCTGGTAATATCTCACACAAGTGTCACCTAACAAGCATGAAAAAAATATTTGTTGAATAGTGGAGAAATGCATCAATAAATTATTTGTGAGATGATATTTTAAATGTTTTAAGGTATTCTCAAATGTACAGAGTTTTACAATAGATTCTAAAATTATAAAAATAATTAAAGATACTAAGTATATATCTCCATGACGTATAAAACCTTCTGCCATGAGGCTAATATATGGCACAAATGTTATCAAATGTTATGTACAGTATTCATTTAGATCCTAAATAAGGGAAGTCAATAAACTAAGACAAATACTTAAGGAGATCTAATGAGAAAAAGAAATGCATCTATTAAAGTGATAATTCTGATTTTTTAATTAAATTTGGGGTATATTTTATTTTATGTGAAAGAAAATAGTCTAGAATCCAATGTTTTACTTCTGAGGCACATTTGGATCTGGTTTTGCAAAGCTCTGCATAAATTTATTCTATGATGGCATCAGTTAATATCACTGCCATAATTATTTATAGCTTATTAATCATTACTGAACAATTAAAAAGATTTAATAGCTCATTTCTCACTAACTTATCTTTTGCATAAGAACAAGAAAGATTGTTTTCTGTTATATAATAACACATTCTGAAAGAGCTTCATCAAATTCTAGAATAATAAAGTAGAAACAGTACATAAATTTCATTTCACTCCCATGAATAAAAAAATGATTACTCTAAGATAGGTATTTTTTTATTTGTTAGAATACACCTTCTTCTAGTGTTTGATCGCCTTTTTCTCTCTCTCTCCTTTGGCACTCCTTCTCCGGGTCCATCAACAGGACACACACGCTGAGACACCTAGCTACTCTCTTCCGAGGAAGAAGCGGAAACCTTCTGGTAAATAAACAACATCAGTACTGACAACTGCAAGACGTAAATTACATTGCATAAGGTCATGTGAATTTTAAAGGATTATGGTAGGCAGTGGCTAATATTGTATATGGAGGGAAACAATACCATTAGTGCAATTTCCAGCCTCAGTGAGGACAGGAGTTGGATTTCCCTGCTACTATGAAATCTGTTGTATGTGTGCTTGCCAACGCTGTCAATACAGAAAAACTCTCCACTCTCGAGCAGCGGGATCACTTGATCAAGCAGGGAATGAAGAATATCATATTACTTCCTCATACTTAATTCAAATCATCAGCCTGTTTGTTCTTCTTTCCAGAACAAAGAAAAGAGCTCTTCATACTACAATGGCATCCAGTACCAGTGGCCCCTCACCGAAAGTGCCTTTCTTTTTGATACTTTGAGCTGAATATCGCTCTAAAATTATTCTGTGGCTCTTACCTGAACTTGTGCAATGCTTGGACCTATCTTTAGGTTAGAGCTGAGGTCGATACTCTGCTAGTAGAACCCGAGAACTTCAACCAAGAAAGATAAAAGGAATCATTCACAGTTTATGCTACATATATTCATTCATATTTCTTTATTAAATAGACTGTTTGGTACTAATTTTATAGTTACGTAACATTCTTCCAAGTGATACATATAAACCAAGCAATGTGTAATGTGCAAAGGCTTTAAAGACACAAATGCCTTGACCAGATGAGCCTTAAGTCTTATAAGAAAGATGAGTCCTCAACCCAAAACACAGTCTATATACAAGGAGCCAAATGCTAATGACACAAAACATCAACGGGCCATAAATCCACTGGGCAGTCCATCTAAGGTACTGTGAAGTGGGGGAAATTTATGAAAATGCTGCCCTGTTGCAGGAATCTGAGGCTTGATTCAAAGTCTTTGATCAACAACTCTGCTGTCATATAACCTGTACTTCGTGTTGTATTTACTATCTTTATGCCAGTGTATGTATCACCACTCCATATTTAATTTGTGAGTCTTTATAATCTATGGTGTTTGTTCTAGAGCTATTCTTATGGTGACAGTATGCTTAGTTCTTTAGGAAAAAATAAAATAGAAATTGAGATTTTTCACCATTGCTTTTTTTTTTAACAAAGACTATGTCTCCATTATCATTGCTTCAACTCTGATGGCAATTGATTGTACTTTAATAAAAACAAAACAAAAAACAAAAACCCTCCTTATTTTTGTGTCCCCCCCCAAATCTTGTATAAGAAAATTTTTATGTATAAAGTGAGAAAACATCTCTCTTTTAAAAAAAAAGAAAAAAAAAAAAAAAAGGACACTTGGGGCACCTGGGTGGCTCAGTTGTTGAGCATCTGCCTTCAGCTCATGATTCCGGAATCCCAGGATTGAGTTCCACATCAGGCTCTCTGCTTGGTGGGAAGCCTGCTTCTCCGTCTCTCACTCCCCCTGTTGTGTTTCCTCTCTAGCTGTGTTCCTCTCTGTCAAATAAATAAATAAAATCTTTTTAATAAAAAGACCCTGAATCGAATCAATTGCTTTAAAGTAGTAAAAATTTAAGAAGAAATAAAGAAATTGGATTCACCAAATGTCTCCTTACTTTGTAAATAAAATGCTTAAGTCTTGGAGAAAAAATTCTAAACCTTCCTGGACAGCAGCTCCCATCATAGAAGATGGAACGAGTTAGGAAAGGTTCCCAGGACTGCTGAGAAAGAAGTATGCAGTCAGTCCAAAAAAGTTGCTGGAGTTGCTTGAATGTACGGTGATGGGATGATTTTTAAATGACACAGTTTTCTGCAATATCATTTCAGAGATGAATGAAGAAGGAAGCCCAACTTTTAATAAAACTGCAGAGACATTTTATAAACCAACAAAAAGCCTTCCAAAGAACTGAATGAATTTAATGAAAAATAGATGCAGAATTATGATTTATCTGAGGTCCTTCCTATCTAGAAAATCAGCTTCCCATTGGCTTATATTGGCTAGCCTTGATCAACGACCAGGAAGAGAACTTGAAAGCATGTATTTGCCAGAGTTCCACATTTGAATAACCGGAAGGCAGGTAATTTTATCTCTGCAGGTGTTGAACCCTAAATGCAGTAACACAGGCACGGATTTTCATAGACTCTCTTCCACTCCCACTTCTCCTCCACACTGTGCTTTTGCATCAATTTCCATAAGCGTTACTGGATCTCCTGAACTTTAAACATCCTGTTCTTTTCCCCCTAAGTATGTTTGCATCTATAGTGCTGAGGATTATGCCAATTAAAAAGCCACATTGTTACGACCATCAGGGTTGTTGGAGCTTTTCTGCAAAATACAATCTCTGTGTTTTTAATCAGGATGATCAACTTCTGTTTTATCTACTATGTTCTATTTCTGTTTTTTGTGTATTGACCGATTCCAGCCTGAAAGTCTGACCCCATTACTTTGATCCCTTTCGCTTTGTGGTGAGCTAGAACACATTTAACACCCGGACCTCTGGAAAAAATAAAATGTATGTATGGGTATGTATGTGTATACATTTGTATTATATTTTATTATACATTTGTATAATATTATTATATTATATTTTATTGCAAGTAATTGGCAATTAATAACAAAACGTCCAATACCTTTATCATCAATCCCATCTAGCCAATTGATTTTCACAGAATTCTTTTTTTTTTTTTTTTTTTAAGATTTTATTTATTTGACAGAGAGAAACACAGCCAGAGAGGGAACACAAGCAGGGGGAATGAGAGAGGGAGAAGCAGGCTTCCCGCCGAGCAGGGAGCCCGATGTGGGGCTCGATCCCCGGTCTCCGGGATCATGACCTGAGCCGAAGGCAGTCGCTTAACCAACTGAGCCACCCAGGCGCCCCAATTTTCACAAAATTCTTTTATGTAGTTAGCCAAATGCTTGTATCTTGTGTCCATAACCAACCTATGGCTTCACTTCAACCCTGGTTTGACAGCATTTTGTGTGACTTACAAAGTAATGAGAGTTATAACACACTTTTGAGTTTACTCTGCCTTATTTAATTTTTCCTTCATCAATTTCTCAAGCCTGGGTAGTCCACAAAACCAAAGATGAAGTCTCAAGTTGTCACATTTGCCAATTTCTGTTGCATAGCTAGTCCCATCATGGCCGATTTCATGCTCTCAATGTGATATCATTGAACACAAAGCTGGGCAGTGAGTGGTATATCAACTCTACTACAGAAATAATATATTTATATTCAGTAAGTGATATATCAACTCTACTACAGAAATAATATGCATAGATAACTCCAGTAACATAAATAATAGAAATATGTGGTATAATAATTAGAAAATAATGAGTTTTAGATATTCATCTTTGTTATAATTAATTTGTATGTTATTTACAGTATAATTTATTTCCATTTTATTTTTTTCATCCTAAATGTGTTCCTTAATCCCCATCCCTTAACTCCCGTATCCCCCACCCACTCCCCTGTTAACCATCAGTTTGTTCTCTATAATAGAGTCTGTTTCTTAGTTTGTCTCTCTCTTTATTTTTTTTCCTTTGTTCATATTTTTGGTTTCATAAGTTCCACATATGAGTGAAATCGTATGGCTTTTGACTTTCTCTGCCTGACTTGTTCCATTTAGCATTATACTCTCTACTTCTACCCATGTTGCTGCAAATGGCAATATTTCATTATTTTTCATGGCTAAGTACCGTTACACACACGCACACCCCGCTTCTTCTTTATCCATTCATCTACTGATAGACTCAGGCTATTTCCATAGACTGGTTATTGTAAATAATATTGCAGTAGACAGCGGGATGCATGTATCCCTTTGAATTAGGGTTCTTGTGGTTTTGGGTAGATAGCAAGTGCTGCGATTCCTGGTTTATAGGATAGTTCTATTTTAATTTTTTTAGGAACCTCCATATTGTTTTCCACAGCGGCTGCACCAATTTGCATTCCCACCATCATTGCAAGACTGTTCTTTTTTCTCCACATTCTGGGAAGCACTTGTTGTTTTTTGTGTTTTTAATTTTAGATATTCTGACAGGTGTGAAGTGATATTTCTTTGTAGTTTTATATTTCCCTGATGATGAGTGATGTCGAGAATCTTTCCATGTCCCTGTTGGCCATCTGTATGCCTTCTTTGGAGAAATGTCTGTTCATGTTTTCTGCCCATTTTTTAAATGGATTATTTGGCTTTTGGGTATTAAGTTGTATCTGTTCTTCATATATTTAGGATACTGACACTTTATCAGATACGTCATTTGCATATATTTTCCAGATGTTGCCTTTTAGTTTTGTTGATTATTTATTTTGTTGTGCAGAAACTTTTTATTTTGATGTAATTCTAATAGTTTATTTTTGCTTTTATTTCCCCTTGCCTCATGAGATATGTTTAGAAAAAAATGTAATCCTAAAATTTGTATGGAACCATAAAATACCTCGAATAGCCCAAGCACTCTTGAAAGAGAAAAATAAAATTGGAGGTATCACTATTCCATGTTTTAAGTTGTATTACAAAGAGATTATAATTAAAACAGTATGGTACTCGGGGTGCCTGAGCAGCTCAGTCAGTTGAGCATCTGACTCTTGGTTTCTGCTCTCTACTTGGGGTTGTGAATTTGATCCATGTGTGGGGGTCCTTGCTCCACGGGGCAGGGAGTTTGCTGGAGAATCTCTCTCTTTATCTGCCCCACGCCCACCCCAACTTGTGCTCCCGCTCTCTCTCTTTAAAATAAATAGATAATTAAAAAAAAAAACAGTATGGTACTGCATAAAAATGGACACATATCAATAGGATAGAACAGAAAATCCATAAACAAACCCACAATTATATGGCCAGTTTATCTCTGTCAAAGGAAGAATGAATATCCAATGGGAAAAAACACAGTGTCTTCAACCAATGGTGTTGAGAAAACTGAATAGCTACATGTCAAACAATAAAACTGAACAACTTTCTTTCACCATACACAAAAATAAATTCAAAATGGATTAAAGACCTAAAGGTGAGACCTGAAACCAGAAGAATCCATGAGAGAGCATAAGCCATAATCTCTCTGACATCAGCCATAGCAGCATTTTTCTAGATATAATATGATTTTTAATAATGGTTGCATTAAGTTAACTGACAGATTCCCATCGGTGTAACCCCTGTCTCTCACAAGCACGTAGGAACTGGCTGTAGCACACCATTGCTTCACTATTTCTTCAGCTGCACCCTACAGGGCTGAGCCCTGAAATATGTCCCAGCCTCATTCAAAGTTCCCGCTCTATCCTTATCCTTAATTTCTTAAAATTTAGATCAAACTCCATCTCTAAATGTCCTAAAATCCAACTGGACTGCCCCTCAAAGCTTCTCTGCTGTCTCCTCCTCCATAATTGACCCACCATGCAATTGGGAAGACATCTGACACTAGGCTTTAAGCCAACTTGAACTTGAGACCTCCCCTTTTTCTTTTTTTCAAAGATGTTATTTATTTGTTTGTTTGTTTGTTTGTTTAGTGAGATAGGGAGGGAAAGCAAGCAGGGAGAGTGGCAGGGGGAGAGAGAGTCAGCAAGGAGTCTAACTTGGGGCTAGATCCCAGGACTCTTAACCAACTGAGCTACCCAGGTGCCCCAGTCCTCTCTCTTTCATTTATAGCTGTGTGACCTTAAATAAGAAGTGATTATTTTTCAGGTTCAATGTCCTCATCTGTGAAACTTATGGAGAAAATAACAGCAAGCTGATAGAATTTTAGTTAGAATTAACACAGGTCTGAAACATGTCCATAAAAGATGCTTTGTAAAGATAAGATGCACCTGCCTCTTTCTCCCTTTGCTCAAATGGAACCACATGGACCAAAAGGCTTAAGAGTTACTTTTACAGCAGGCTAAAGTCTTGTGTTTTCAGCTGCTGACTGAAATAATGAAGCTATCTACTCAATATGCTTCTAGTTTATTGGTGCTGGTTCCCCTTTTTGGCTACACGTTTCAAGTCTCAGCATTTCTTCTCCACGACTCTGGACTATGGCTTCCATACAGCTGTCTTTCTTGGTACTATGCCCAGTTATGTGGCTTTGAGCCTTTGTGAAGCTGGTTTTGTGCTGGGTCTTGCTACAGTGTATTTCCCAGCCAGTGTCCCTGTTTTTCTGGTGTGTGGTACTAATGCTCCCTAACTCCTACAACACTGATCTTCTCCATCTGCCCTTCCCTGATATGATCTTTCTGCCGTTTCTCTGTTGGTTTTGTAACTAAGCAACCTTTCAAATTTGCCATCCCAGCCCTGGTAAGGCTGGCATTGGGGCATTTCTGGGTGAGGAATGAGATACAGCAAAGCCTTGGAGCAGAGGTCAGAAGAATGGGGGTCTGGTTCTGATTTGCCAGTACTAGCTGTGTGACTTTAGAGAAATCAATAAACTGCTCAAAGCCACAGTTTCTTCAATAGAAAATGAGGCATAAGATTTCTCTAGGGTCCCACCAGCCTAATGTTTCATGATTCCATGATTCTCATTTCACTGTTGCTCTCAGCAACTGCAGTAAACTGGAAATATTGCCTCTCCCAGCCTGTTGCTTAAGCAAACCTTCATCGGTAGGGGCAGCCTCAGCTGTTCGGCTCAGTGTCGCCCATGAGCTCATCAGCGGCAGAATCAGATTGGGAGAAACAACATCTTAGAATTACAGGAAGCGGGGCGCCCGGGTGGCTCAGTTGGTTGGGCGACTGCCTTTGGCTCAGGTCGTGATCCCGGAGACTCGGGATGGAGCCCCACATCGGGCTGCCTGCTCGGCGGGAAGCCTGCTTCTCCCTCTCTCACTCCCCCTGCTTGTGTTCCCTCTCTGGCTGTGCTTCTCTCTGTCAAATAAATAAAATCTTTATAAAAAAAAAAAAAAGAATTACAGGAAGGAAATAGGCAATATTTTTCCTAATCTTAAGTATGAATGCATGCTTTATCTGTAAAATATACTTTTGTTTTTCCAAAGCAGTAGAAAGCAATCTCCTGGATAACAAAAACAAATCGGTAAACATATGAAGATTTGTCAGGTAAGTCTCAACCAGGAAGTTGTGACCATGTGTGGAAGTTGGGCTGGTTTTTGTTGAAAATATCAGCCTACTGAGGAGGAATAAGGCAAAATACTGTAATTATAATGATGACAAACTAGCAATAACATAAAGTTAAATTGATTTTAAAAAGAAAATTTTACCTTCTGAAATCTCAAAGAAAAATAGATGAAGTGAACTAGTGAGCTAAGGACCTTGGTCACGCATATCTTTAGTATGTTTTTCAGTATGGCTTCCTTCCTTTATATTCATGTTTATGTTGACACTTATTGATCATACCTCCTTAAGTCTTTTTTTAGGGGGGATTTTTTTTATTAGCACATTATCCTCTAACTTTTGATGATATCTAAGATGTTCCGTTTGCCAGCTGCTTAAACACCATGGGTTGATTCTGTGGGTTCTACTGTGGGCCCCTCTTTCTCCCTCTCTGTTCGTCATCCCTGGGTGAGCATGCCCATTACAAAAGCTTCAGGTATCATCAGCAGACTGATGATTCGGTCATTATCCTTTGGCTCCAATATATGCATAGTACAGATTTTATATATAGAGTATGATTACATGTGTGTACATATATGTATATGTATAGGTGTATAGATGCGTGTATGTGGATAAATATATAAAATTTACACCAATATTCAAGATGTCCAAGTCTTTGAATGTCCCTGTACTTTGTCTAAATTCAATCATCTCCAAACTTCATTTCTTGTCATGTCCCCTCTGTCCTGCAGGTGACTCTATGCATCTAGTCCCAAACATGGAAACTTAAGCATTATTCTTGACCCCTTTCTTGCAGTCATACCTCATATTTTATCCATCAGTAACTTGCAATGATCTTTCAAAAATACATCTGGTTTGGGCACCTGGGTGGCTCCGTGGGTTAATCCTCTGCCTTCGGCTCAGGTCATGATCTCAGGGTCCTGGGATCGAGGCCTGAGTCAGGCTCTCTGCTCAGCAGGGAGCCTGCTTCCTCCTCTCTCTCTGCCTGCCTCTCTGTCTACTTGTGATCTCTTTCTCTGTCAAATAAATAAATAAAATCTTAAAAACTAATACATCTGTTTTTCTCCATCTCTGTTCTCATTCCTCTGGTCTTACATTACGGTCAGCCATGACAACAGACTGTGAACGGGACCCCCTGGTCTGGGCCTCATTCCCCAGATGCACCCCAGTGACTAAGCCAGAGTGAATGTTCTCCTTACATGATCCCATCTAACCCTCAAAAAATTTCCTCTTAACTTTGGACAATATGAACTTACTTATCTGGCCTATATGGGACATATAGGATTCATATATCAAATTTCCAACTGCCATTCGATGATCTGGGAATATGAATCAATTACAAAAGGATCTCAATGAAGGTCTTTTATGTATTTTTTTCTTTTATGGTTTTTAAGGATTTGTACCAGCTCTTCCTTCTCATTGAATACTTCTTCTTGAAGTACTGAGACTTCTTGAGACTCTTCTCTTGTGATTTACCACTTAATTTTTGGCTCAGACACCTATTGATATTTCCACAAAACTTCTTTGACCACCCTAAGGAGGGGTTGTATATCCTCCTCAGCACCATAATTGCACTAATTTCTCTGGGTTGCTCCTACTTATTTGCTTAAAACTCTCAGCCTGGTAAAATCCATGAGAGCAACCAGACTCATCTTGTCCACAGTTGTATCTCCTATAAATTTGGCACACTTAGCAAATAAATATACAAGATGTCCATTTAAAGTTGATGTTTAGATAAATGACAATTTTTGGTATGTCCCAATATTGAGAACATAAAAATCTGTTTGTTATCTATAATTCAAATTTAATGGGATATCATGTATTTAATTTGGCAGCCTTAATCTCCACATCTTGAAAAATGTATACCACATACTAGTTGTCCAATCAATATTCAGTGATGGGGCACCGGGTAGCTCAGTTGTTAAGCATCTTCCTTTGGCTCAGGTCGTGATCCTGGGGTCTTGGGATCGAGTCCCACATTGGGATCCCTGTGCGGTGGAAGCCTACTTCTCCCTCTCCCACTCCTCCTGCTTGTGTTCCCTGCTCACCATCTCTCTCTCTGTCAAAACATAAATACAATTTAATACATACATACATACATACATATTCACTGATACAAAATGGCAGCAGAATTATCATCATATTTCTTCAAAAATATCATACAACTTACTTAATATACTCCTTTCTGGAGAGTTAGCAGTGAGTTTTCTTGGTTTATTTGACAGTGAAATCATTTCAAACTGAGGGTTTCTGGAGGGGAGGGGTTAGGGGGATTGGGCGATTGGGTGACAGACACTGGGGAGGGCATGTGCTATGGGGAGAGCTGTGAATTGTGTAAGCTGATGAATCACAGACCTGTACCCCTGAAACAAATAATGCATTATATGTTCATAAAAATAATGTAAAAATTCATTTTAAAAGTTTGTATTATCAGTTTGATAGTGTATATATCACTTAGTTGTGATCTTAGCAAAAGAAAATATGCATGCCTATAAGCCATTATTAGAGAATTCAGAGAACAGAGCTTGTGTGTTTTGTTTTGTTTGTTTTATTTTTGCTCATAGGGCAGAGACAGAGCCTGTCTTAACTTGCTGAAGGAAGCTTTCTTTAGGTTTTCATTTCACACATCCACTCCCTGAACATTTCCCTCCATAACACAGCATCGGTCACAAGTGTTCTGACTGCTTACAAGGGAGAGAGCAAGAGCCATCTGGTCCTGACCTAGAGGCAGCCTCTAGGGATGACAGCATCATTTCCTAACTTTCCAGTCTGTCACTTTGATGCATGAATCCTAAAATCCCATAAAGACATGCCTTGATTTTCCCTGAATTATTGTAAAGGAAAATAAAAGGGGAGCTTCTTTCGATTTTCTTGCTCCGCTCTTTCCTTAATTTTGTTGTGTTACAATTTGAAGGCCACTCCATTGAGTCTAATTTAAGAAAAATAAGAATACAAAATATGGTATATAGCCTCCATCTATGAGTACAATTACTGAAACGCATTGGTGAGAGGAGTCTTCGTGTATATACATACATATGGATTGCATCTTTCTAAATTTGCACAGCTTATGTTGGCTTTGTTTGTTTCCTTCTGAGATGAGCACCAATGTTAATACAAAAGTGTATGGTTAAATTCCCATGAGATAGCAAAGGGAATGGATTAAGGAATTCCAAATTTCTGCCTCTCCATAAAAGCAATGGAATAACTGGAAAAAAAATGAGAGAATAAATTTTTTCAGAACTCTGGAAATTATCCAAAAGCTTGCAGCAACCAGGGAGAATTCATTCAAGAAAAGTGTCTGCGTCTTGGCAAGAACAGAGAGTTATGTGTCATTTTAACCGACCCTGGTCCCAAGTCCCAACTGCCAGCTTAGCGGTAGCCTTGAAAATGACAGTCCAGATTCCATTACAGGTACAGGAGAAAAAAGAACTGACCCCAGTTACAAAGGATTCTATGTATTTATAGTCATTTGTTTTATTGGCATCTAGTCTTTGTTTATTGCCTGCTGATGGCTGGATCTAAATGAATGCCTCAAAAGGGTTCACCTAACTCAGAACTTTTTAAGTGCTGAGTCTCTGTCCAAAGCATATACAGCAACATGTATTAACCACTATTGCCCGAAGCAATGGATAACAGAACAAACAATACACTAAACAAAGACCTTGTGGAGAAACACTGGGGAATAAGAGCTTAAGGAAACAGGGCTTTGAAAACTCTAACACGTTCCTTGAATCAAGAAGGTCACACACATGCCCTTGCTGTTCATTTGCTCAGCGAAGACCAGAGAAGACTCTGAACTGTAACCGCTGAACTCTAACCTTTGACTGGCATCGAAGCTCTGTACAAGAAGGTATGAAGGTGAAGACCGAGTTGTCAGCTGCCGGACTGAGCGTCAAAAGTGTGTCCTAACTCATGCACACAGTCTCTCTGCAAAGACAGGGAGGTATTTTTTAGGACTTCCTAAGTCATTCCATGAATCTAGTATTATCATGATATCAAAGCCAAACAAAGACGTCACAAGAAAAGGAAACTACAGACCAACACCTATTATTAATATACATGCAAAAATTCTCAACAAAGTACTGGCAAACCGAATCCAGGAGGAAAGGATATTTTAAAAGGATTATATATATTAAAAGGATTATGCACCATGACCAAGTGAAATTTATCCCAGGAATGAAGAGAGGCTTGACATACAAATACCAATTTAATGCAATACCCCATAGGACAGAATGGAGAAAACCAAACACCTGGTAATCTCAACTGATGCAGAAAAATCATTTAACAAAATTCAATAACCCTTCAGGATAAAAGATCTTTAGAAATAGAAACTAAGGCTAGAATAAAGAATAGTAAGAAACTTCCACATGTTGATCAAGGGGCAGTATGAAAGCCTCACAGTTAACCTAATACTTAATGCTGTAAAATCAAATGTTTATGCTAAGAGTAGGAAGAAGACAAGGATGTCTTTTCTCAACACTGCTATGTAATATTGGACTGAAAATCTCAGCCAGGGAAATCAGGGAAGAGAAAGAAATAAAAAGCAATCAGATCAGAAAGAATTAAAGTATCTCTATTTGCTGATGATATGATCTTAAATATAGAAAACTCTGAAGATTCTAACATTAACATCCAAGACAATAAAATAATAAGAATAAATCCAAGATGCACACTGAGAGCTTTAAGATTTTGTTGAAAGAAATTGAAGACATATATAAGTGGAAAGCCATCTTGTACTAATAGATTAGAAGACTTAATATTGTAATGATGACACCAGTCCTCAAATTGTTCGACAAATTTATTATAATCCCTATCAAAATTCCAACTACCTTTTCTGTAGAAATTGACAAACTAATCCTAAAACCCATATGAAGCTGCAGACAATGAGTCAACAAAAGAAACATTGAAAAAGAAGACTAAAGTTGGAAGGCACACACTTCTGGGTTTTCAAACTAACTGAAAAGCTATGGTGGTCAAATGATATGGTACTGGCATAGGAATAGATATACAGATCAATGGATTCAAATTAAAATTATACAGATTAACTCATATTATGTTCTACTGATTTCAACATCAATTCCAAGATTATTCAATAGGGTAAGATTGTTGTTTTTTTTTTTTTTTTCCTTAAATGGAGCTATTTCAAACCATAAACAAAGATTAACTGAAAATGGATCAATGGGGTGCCTGGGTGGCTCAGTTGGTTAAGTGACTGCCTTCGGCTCAGGTCATGATCCCAGAGACCTGGGATCAAGCCCCAAATCGGGCTCCCTGCTGGGCCGGAAGCCTGCTTTCCCTCTCTCACTCCCCCTGCTTGTGTTCCCTCTCTCGCTGTGTTTCTCTCTGTCAAATGCATAAATAAAATCTTAAGAAAAAAAAATGAATCAATGATGTAAATGGAAAAGCAAAGACAATGAACTTTAAAAAGTAAACATAGATGTACATCTTTGTGACTTTGGAATATGCAACAGTTTCTTTACTAGGACACCTAAAGCACAAACAACAATAGAAAAAATAGATAAATTGGAATTTATCAAGATTAAAAACTTCTGTGTCTCAAAGGATAATATCAAGTACGTGAATAGACAAGCAATATGTTGGGAGAAAATATCTGCAAATATCTGCAAATATCTGGTTTGTCATTAGAGTACCTACAGAACTCCCACAACTCAGCAGTATAGAGTCAGACAACTCAATTTAAAAATAGGCAAAAGACTGGAATAGGTATTTTTCCCAAGAAGATATGCAGATGGTCAACAGGTGAATAAAAAGAAGCTCAGCATCTTTAGTCCCAGAAAATGCAAAGCAACAAGTGTTGCTGTCTTGCATTACTCTGCTCTGTCTTGCAGAGCAGTTATGGCTTCATGAATGTTTTTGTTTTGTTTTGTTGTGTACAAACTTGTCTGCCACAGGTCCTCATGTCTGTCCTAAAATCCCTCAATGCCACCAAGGACAGTGGGTTTGCTGCAATGTGTTTGGTCGGATGCTGTATGACATGAAAGCTTAAATAGAATTAAAAAGCCCAAGATGGGGAAAGAAATTCCCAAGTAAGGAGATAAGCCCAGTACCAGCCATGAGTGCCCTTTGTCTCCCATGAAGAAAATCATCTGGATCCAAGGCCACTTTCTGAAGCCATGCAAAGGGTCAGAAGCTCCACATGACCCTATCTCCCAGTGGGGTGGGTTACCACATTTTGTGTATCCATTCCTCTGCTGATGGACATTTGGGTTGTTTGTGCTTTTAAGATGTCATCAAAAAGGCTACTATGAAGATTAATGTACAAGTTTTTGTGTGAAAATACATCTTCAAAGCTCTCAGCATGAAACTAGGAGTGGAATTGCTGGGTCATGTAGCAACTTCAGGTTTGAACTTCCGAGAAACTACTAAACTATTGCCCATTGGCCGAACCATTTTCATTCCCACCAGCAATATATAAGGTTTTCCATTTCTCTCAGTGGGGATTCAGACTTTGATGTGACCTCTGGACCTGGATGCCCAAGTCACAGTAATTCCAGGCCCCCACAAAGATAGGGAAAGCTGGTGGCATTGAGGGATTTCGAGACAAGTGTGGGGACCCATAGCAGACAAGGTTGTACATAATTGTGGGTGGGGCTCTTTGGATCATTGCCAGCATTGGTGATCCTGGTTTCTACAACTGAGTGTGTAACAGGTGTTGACATTTTAGCTATTCACAGCACCAACTTCACCACAGCCTCAGGGGCTTGCTCCATCACAACAAAGGACTAGAGTTGTAACTTGGGGCACAGCACTCTCACCACCCAAATCATCCAAAACCTGACAAATTACTCAACAAAAACAGCATTTCCCACCAGCCAGAGGAAAACACACAACTTTGTTGATTAAGGTCTTGCAGCAGGAAGGAGGGTTCCATGTCTTGTCATCATAGCAAACAGCCCAGAATCTGGAGGGCCGACTATGCCCTACCATTGATTAAATGATGAGATGCCTTCCTTGGCCAGTGGGCTACCTGGCATGCTTGCCATCATCAAAGCAGTGGCAGACTACATGGGAGACTGGCACACCATTGTTGATCTAGTTACTGCTTTATCTCAGTCTCTCTGTGGAACAAAGATGAGGACCAATTTGTGTTCTCATGGAATGGCCCACAGGATCCTTTCACTGAACTTCTGAAGACATAACTCCCCTGCAATATCTACAACAGGCCCACTTACCTCCAGAGGTACTCATCATCCGCCATATGGATGACATTCCTGTTGCTAGCCTGACTGAGAAACAAATTAACCAGGCCCTACATAAAGTCATTGAACTATGACATTGGCAGACAAGGCTGTCAACCCTGAAAAGATCCCAGGACCACCTTGACAAGTAAAATTGCTGGGAACCACCAGGGCTGGTAGTCAAAGGTGTATTCTTTTTTTTTTTTTTTTTTTTTTCAAAGGTGTATTCTTGATAAAGTTAAACAGAAGCTTAAGAGTCCATAGCAGCCTTCACCACCAAGATAGAGGCTCAACAGCCAGCATGACTGTTTACTAACTGGAGACAACAGATACCACCCATGGGTGTTGCTCGACCCCTTAATCAAGTGCCCCTATAAGGCCAATCACCATAGAGTAGGACCCTAGCAAAAGCAAGTGTTAAAGGCGATGCAACATGCAGTGTCCCAGCCTTCCTGTTGGGGTGAGTAGAGCCTGCAAGCATCATAGAACTACAGGTCTCAGGGACTCTTATCCATGTGGATTGGAGCCTGGGGCAAATGACTGTCACCATGGTCAGTGGGCTTTTGATTGCGGACATGTAAATTACCTGAGGTGGCCGCCAGATACACCCCCTTCCAGTAGCAGCTCCTGGGCTGCTATTGGGCACTACTGGAAGCAGAACTCATGACACTGATGCATCATCTGTGACCCAAGACCTGAGCTTCCTGTCCTCACAGGAGGAGTCACTAATCCCACTGATAAGGGAAGCAGCCTCTTCAAAGTCTCTATCATAAAATGAAAAGGTACATTCATGATTGAACTTGTTCAAGGCCCTGGGGAATCAGCTGACTCCCTGAACAAATGACTGCCTTGCTGGAGGGGACCAAATGTCCTGGAACAGGTGCTCTCACCCCTCCCTTTGCTAAGTGGGTCCAGGGCTCCAAGATATTCTAGCTGGTTCTATGACTTGGTTTCTGGATAGATCCATGAATTGCAAAGATGATGGAGCCCACTGGGCTGCTGCAGCCATCTGCCCAGGGATGGCCACATTTTGAATGATAACATATTAGGACACTCTGTCCAATGGACCTAACTCCATGTGGTAGTGACAGCTGTAAAAACTACTCATCAGCAACTCTCTGCTATGCATTTACAGAGTCGTGGCTATTGAAAAGTGGCTAGCCATATGGTCCAGTGACCAGAAGATTAATGATTGGACCATTAAGGCTCCCCTCTGTTGGGACAGAGGCTTGGGCAGCAGCTTGAAAACTGGAAAAGAAACCATTCAAAAGAGAATGTGACTGGAACTCATGAACTGATCAAACATGTGCTCAACAAATTGCCATGCTTGCCCACTGGGTCTATCACAGATGGGACATGGAAGGCCACCTCAGATGCAAGAATGGGCTGAATCATGAGGACGTACGTTATATGAGAAGAAATGAAAGCCAAAGCTGCCTGCAACACAGCTGTGGGACTCCCAAACCATGCAACATGGTGAACTGGGCCACATATCCTGGAGCAGATATCTGTTGTATTACAAATGGACCCCACTGGACTGCTAGCCTCTAGTCATGGATTAGAGTAGTGCCTTACCACTGTGGACACATATGTCACACATGAGATTACCAGCCAGTATGTCATGTATTGTGGCTTTAGGAAAACACCTTTGCCATATGTTTGACATTCAGCAGGATTCCAGTAAATCAAGGCACTACATTCACTTCAAAAGCTACACAACCGTGGACATACTTTCATGGCATAATTTGAACGGTTCATGCTCCTTAGACTCTGTCCCTTCAGGTAAATGAGGTGGTAAAATGACAAGCACTTCAGAACCATCTAGTGGTTCTGCAAAAGAGAACCCTGATAAGAAAGTTCACGTAAGAGGTCAGCATCATTCCCTTCAGTTCTGGGAACATGTGTGAACTCCAGGATTGGTGGCAATGTCTTTAATAGAAATGTCCGAGTTTAGATATTCGCTCAGAAAGCTTCAATTAGAGAGTGAGAAAAGATAATAGTATAATCTATTTGAGAAGCACATGCTCTTGTCCTCTCTGGATTTCAGAGCTCCTGGAGGAAAATGCCAACTGTGCTCCTAGATCCAGATAAAGAGATATGGAGTTCAGATGGGTGTGGGTCTAGATGAAGCAAGTGAACATCTGCACTAGATCAACCTTGGGATTAAGGGAGCATATGAAATGAAGTAAGGGTTTTCTTGCTCTGGGGTATCCTCATATTGAAGGAATCTGAACAGGGGTGATGAGCTCTGTTCCAATCAAGATAACTATGGAAATGCCTTCAAGGAATTGAAGATGGACTAGGTACTAGACAGTCTTCTCTTCGGTGAAGACTGTGCCACTTGTGGACCTTTCCCTCTGCTGTAAGAGTAGCTTTTCCTTCTCTGGTCTGATCCCTCTGTTAGAGACAGTAGGTAAAAGTGCCTAATTAGGAGTGTGTCAATCTAGAACCCAAACTTGACATGGACGCTGGAGATGAAGTCTTTACAACCTTCAGGATTTTGTTGCTTTAAAAAATATATATATATTTATTCATTTGAGAGAGAGAAGAGGCAAAGAGAGAGGGAGAGAGAAAATCCTCAAGCGGACTCCATGCTGAGCACTCCCTTCCAGGCTCCATTCCATGACCCTGAGATCATGACCTAAGCCAAAATCAAGAGCCAGGCACTTAACCCATGCAGCCACCCTGCGGCCCAGGACTTTGTTGTTTGTATGAGTCTTATTTCAAGAAGGGCTCTTTTTAAAATTTCTATTATGACATCACTGAACAGTAATTCCAATCATGTGTAATCATCCAAAACTCAGACAACAATGCCATACAATAACATTCTCCAAATACTGATTTAAAGCCTCCTTTACAATTTCTATGTATGAAAAGAAAAAGGGAAAGAAAATGGGGAAAATGGCTTCATAACATGGTTTTCTATTAAGTTTCAATTGATATTTATGTGAGACAAAAAGATAAATTGCAATCCTTGGCTTCCATGGTCATGTTAATTTCTCCATGAGAAAAAATAATTTCCCATGTGTTGTGCTTGATATTAACATGCTGAATCTTATCTGTAAAAATGTGCTTTTGTCACAAGAGCTGTCACAGAAAAAAACAGTTGCAGTGTATTACACCCAATAGTTAGACATGGAACGCCAAAATCCCTCAAATTAATTATTATAAAGGAGGACAAAAACCTCTTACAGGAATACAAATAAAAATGAGAAGAGCAAAAATTAAAGTAGAAATATATTCCTCCAAGTTCTTCCCAAATGACTTCATTTTTATGTAAATATCCGTATCCCTCCTATTCTTGAGTACTTAAATGTGTAGTCTTGAAGGATAGCCGAGGAAGGACAGACTTTGAATAAAGATACGATAACCATTTTTTTCACTAGCCCTGTTATCACAGGCGAAATTACATTTATCTTTTGGTTCAGGAAGCCAGGAATAAAATTCAATGAACTCTTAATGTGTTTATATTTCAGGAATGCATTTCACCTTATGGTGTGCACAGACATTCTAAAGTAAGACAAGTTAATTAAACAGATGAACTCCCGGAGCTTAGTGCTCTGCTATCATCATCACTAATTTGCTTTGAGAGAGTTTGCAAAATGGGCTTCAGTGTGTAGCTCCGAGCTTAACTCGGTTGTACTCTGAACCTTCCTAATTTGGGGTACCAACCATTCTTTACAGTTTTCTTTTTCTTGTGCACATGTACTTATGGTGATTATATTTTTAAAGGCAAAATGATCAATTTTGTGGTGTTTGGCCCATCTACACAATGCAGGTGGTGATCCGCTGTACTATACATTTTATACATTATCATTTCCTCAGTGTATAGATGAGTGCTGTATAATAATTCATAATAGTAATTAAATAATTTATGACATATCAATGTTGCATGATTAGTGTGGAGTGGTAGCTATTTTATGTGATTCCATAATTTCATTATTAGAGACCCATTCAGTCACCCTAGGTCTCTGTCTATTACATAATGGTTTAGGAATAGATTTTGGGGTGAAGTCAGCTCTAATGTAGAGTTCCTGGGAGTGTTGTGGCTAGTTTTCTCCCCTCCTCTGGCTGTGGTCTCCCTCATACACAGGGCAAATGGACTTATTTTTGGTCTATTACTTACTGTCCTCAGCCATAACATATTATCATTAACCGGCATCTAAAGCACCATTAATGTTTCATTCTAAGAGAATTTGTGTAATGTGAAAGTACAATAAATAAATTTTAATACAAAGGGTGCCTGGGTGGCTCAGTTGGTTAAGCGACTGCCTTCGGCTCAGGTCATGATCCTGGAGACCCAGGATCGAGCCCCCCATCCTGCTCTCTGCTCAGCAGGAAGCCTGCTTCTCCCTCTCTCGCTCCCCCTGCTTGTGTTCCCTCTCTTGCTGTGTTTCTCTCTGTCAAATAAATAGAATCTTTAAAAAAAAATTTAACACGTTATTGTGAAAATATACTAATAAAAATTGTATTTTATTCTTCCTTATGTTGGCAGATTGTGTGTGCGTGCGTGAGTGTGTGTGCACTGTTTTCCAAAGCCGCAGCTTACTTGGAATACTAACTGTTCAAATTTCTTGTCCTTGCCTTTGGCAAAGGGACCCCCAGAGCCAGTTAAAAGGGGTTTGGGAGCTTGATGTTTGAATCTTTTAGTACTAGTGCAAGAGGTTTTGGGTGTGTAAAGAGCTGATTGTTTCACCCCCATGGTTGATTCTGATTTCAATCCCGAATTTCCCACTATCTGAGCCAGATTTTCTCTCTTCTGCAACTAAGCGTCCAGTGGAGGCTCCTTTTTGGGGTGTGGAGCACTGCCTCCTGGGAGTGAATTTGTTCATCCCATATCTGTGTCCCCGGGGCAATTGGGACGCTGCTGGAATTTCCTCACTCATCTAGAACACTCTGTATTCAGACTGGGCTTTTTAAAGCATGGGTCTTAAAGCAAAGGATTAGCACTTTTTTCCAGAATTTAGCTCCTCAGTGATTAAGCATCCTTGCATGGTGTCATTGAAGGCCGCTTCCCTGTAAGGGTCTGGTGGGGTTGCAGGGTGGGGAAGGGGTGGTTTGGAAGCTCTGGGTGATGGGGACTCCAGAATCTGCTCCTTCCACATGGCCTCTAGGAGCAGTTCCATATTTAAGCCTAAGTGATATAGAACATTTAATAACAAATCTTAATCAGGTTAAGTAAGTTTATGGTCTGAATTTTAAAGTTAGAAAAGCTCAAGAGACACTGACATATTGCATAAGGAGGAAGAAGTCATTTGACTGGTTTTGTTGAAATGGTACTATTTTATACAGTTATTTCAAAGGATGCATCTTACCCCAATTGCCCTTCAAAATATAGGCAAAGAGTGAGATCACAATTTCACACATGTTAAAAAAAGGGACTTTAGTAAAAAGAAATATTATTTTTATCCGTTTTAGTAGATGTTTCATTATACTGTGAAAATAAACTTAACAAAAACTTATCTTATTAAATTTTCCTTAAGATAATCCTTAATGAGAAGAGAAGTGAATTCCTCAAAGTGTCTAATTTATCTCCAGATTATCTGACGGAAGTTAGGCTGAAGAAGGAAAAGGGGAAAAGAAAGAAAAACACTCCTAATTATTTTGCAATTTGCTTTAATTTAAATCAGAGCCTAATTTGTTGTCACAACAGATTAAGAGAGGCCACACAAACAAATGTAATGAATTCAGTGTGTTTCAAAGCCAAGGGCTAAACCTGAATTTACTGCAGGCGTGCACTATAGTCAGCTTCATACTTTTAGAAAAAGAATAGTTTTTTAAGTGAATAAATGAATCGGGAATTTAAAAATATAACAAACCTCAACTTAAGCTGGTTGTGCAGGTATTCAAGCCAGTGCCATAAACAGCAATATCCCTATATCGCTTTTTAAGCAAAAATTAAAAGTTTTATAGCACAACATTGATTTGTGCCTAATCTGGAATAGCCCCTTTTATTGATATTGTACTAAACCCCAGGAAATGATGCCATAGGCCAAAGATTAGTGCCAAAATACATATGAAGCCAGTTGATTCTATTGATTAAGACCATATAAGGTCCGTGACCCCGTCGTTTGGAACAAACATGGGCCCAGCTGGCTCACAGGCATTATTTTATACAAACCTGTTTGCTCATATCTGTTTGCAACTTTTCCTTTCATCAGGGTCAGAGCAATTCCAAACGGTGCAGGGACCCAGTGGTGGGAGGCCCGACTGTGTTAGCAGAGGGCGTGCGGAGGAAGTGTGCCAATTACCCGCCATGACAGTCAGGTGCTAACCAAAACCGGCTTCTGGCAGGTGTTTGTAAAACACCGCCCGGGGGCCGTCACACGAGATGAGGTGCCCTCAAATGATTCCATTTTTCCTAGGAAAAAAAAATTTGGCTGGCCATGTG
>PITA01004497.1:0-35429 GCA_004023965.1 Spilogale gracilis
TATATGTAACTCATGGGTCAAAAAAAGCACAATAATGGAAATTTAAAAATACTTAAAATATAATGAGTGAAAACACTATATATGACAACTCAGAGCATTAGTGACCATGAAACTAGAAGGGAAGGGCCAATCTTAGGTGTTCATATTAGGAGTAGACATGCTGAACATTCATAATTATCTAACAAAAAAGTAAAAAAAAAAAAACTAGAGAAGAAAAAAGATAATAAAGTTAGGAGAACTCTAGAAAACAGAAAATAAGTTTACAATAACACGATTAAACAAAACCAAAAGTAGTTCTTCAAAAATCTAGCAAGATAGGCAGAACCACAGCAACACTGATTTAAAAATGAGAAGCACAAAGAATATTGTAAATAAAAACAGGGATACAACTACAGATAAAGCAGAAAGTTAAAAAATAATAAGGAAGCACTATCAATGATATTAAGCCAGCAAATTTGAAAACTTAGACAACATAAATAGATCCCTGGAAAATATAACTTATGAAACTAACTAAAGAAGAAATAAATATTAGGCTAGTCAGACTTTCCATTAAAGACACTGAAGCACTAGTTAAACATCTTTTCTCTTTCCCACAAAACAGGCTTAGACAATTTGACAGGTAAACTCTACCAAAATGTCAAGGTGTCAATAATCCCAGTCTAGCAGAAATTCTTCCAGAGAATAGAAATGGCAAAATCTAGTGAGGCCAGGTTATCCTTAATATTAAACAAGACAAGAACAGCATAAGAAAAGATTATAAGTCCATTTTACCCATAAATATAAAAGCAAAAACAAAATTCAGCAGCAAGTAAAGAAGATAATCTACCATGACCAAGCTGAGTTTATTCCAGTAGAAAATCAGTAAATGTAATTAACTACCTTAACAAATTAGAAATATAGATAAAGTTTTTGATAAAATTAAAAAAACATATAATGAGAAACTCTCAGCAAGTAGAAAGAGAAGTTAACTTCCTTAACCTGTTAAAGAGTTATCTATAAAAAACAAATAGCAAATTTTAATCTTAATAGGGAAATAATAAAAGCATTCCCTGTAAAATCAGGAACACTATCTATAAGCAATGCTTTTATTGCTCATTATACTGAAAGTCCTAGCCAGCACCACCAGCAATAAATAAGTAATTACCTTAAATATTGCTCAGGAAGAAATAAAGCTAACATTATTCATTGGTGAAATACCTGTATAGGAAACCATAACATCTATAGACAAATTATTAGAAAAAATAAGGGCATTTATAGCAGAGTGGCTGGATATAAGGCCAATATATATATATATATAAAAAAAAAACCAGATTGCATTTCTATATACTAGCAACAACTGTTGGAAAGCTTAAGGTACCTATACATTTAACAAAAGATATGTAAGTCCTATACATAGCAAATTATTAAACTTTACCTACAGATATTAAAGTAGACTTAAATAAACATACCATATTCATGGATATGAAGACATCATATCATAAAGATATAACAAATTTATCAAATGGATGTATATATTAAATAACATTTTAGTCAAATTTCTGACAGAGTTTTTGTTTGGTCTGTGGAACTTGTCAAATTGACTCAAAGTTAATATGGAAGAACAAAGGGCCAAGATATCAAGCCTTATTATAAAGCTATGTACTTAAGTTTGTAAGGCATTGCATCAAACACAGAAAAATTAACCCATGGAACAGAAAAGAGAGATAAAACCCATGCAAACACAGAACTTGATTTACAATAGAACATCAGTGAAGAAAGGAAGGACTTACCATCTGGTGATGCTGGGAAATCCCTTTGGGGAAAATAAATTTCTACTTTTCATCAAACACAAAAACAAATTTGAGCTAGATTAAGTATTTAAGTGTGATAAAATTAAACTTTCAGAAGAACATATGGAAGTGGGCCAGACAGCTCTATTGCCCCTCAAAAGCTACTTTCAACTTCCTCCACCTGGCTCTCTGCCCCAGGAATATGGACTACATCTGTGGGTTCCTTTGCCCTCTGGCTGTGGGTTGGGTTTGGTAATGATCTAGGGAAGTTCATTACCTGGGAGGAGATCAAAGGGAAGGCAGAGGAGAGTGAAGTTTTCCTATTTACTCCCCTGACCCTCGGCACCAGGTTACTTTAGGCTAGTTGCAGCTCTTCCTGAGGGCCACTGCTCTTCTTAGGGCACATTGTCAATACAGTCTCTCCTTCCCTCTTTATTCTTTTGGGGCCATGGGATAGAAAAAACTCTGCTACTAATAGTCCCCTGTACTTTCTTGAAACTATGCCTACATCTTTGAAAAAGGTTAATCTACTTAGTAACCCTCCTCAAAGTACCCTAATTTGAGTGTGTCTTACCTTTCTTGTTAAGACCCTGACAGATAAACTCATCATTACTAGAAGTGGTCTTAAAATAGATCCTCAACATTGGACTCTCAGATTGGGTTGTGTATACATTCCGAGAGCATTGGGATCATCGCCTTGCTGAGGGCAGGGGTGTGTGTGTGAATAAAGATAATCCACAGCATTTGGATTATATGCAAAACCAGAGCATTCTTGATTACACATAATGATACATGGGAATGAAATACAGGAGGAGGGTGAGGCACTGGGAAAACAGGGGATGTGGCAACAGCAACTTGCAAAGGTTGTAAGGTCAGGTAGATTCTGCAAGGTGGCCCTACAGAGCATATATAGGGGAAAAAGAGAAATAAGCTAAAAACAATCAGTTAAGAGCATACCCAGAGAACCAGAGGGTCCCTGTGACAGACTCCAGAGTACGATTTTTAAAGTTCCAGAGTCAAAAAGCTATTGAAATGCTCAATGGTCCTAGGTTTCTTATAATTAGGAAGGAGGGGAAGAAGTTTAATTTTATCACACTTAGACTCAGGCAGACGGGCTGCAACAGAGAACTCTGACCTCTTTTGCCTGCATAAACAACCCTCATGCCACAAATGAGGGATAAGACCTCTGTGAAAAAGCTTTCCAGAAGCTGCTGCTGGGCCCCTGCCTTTTTTCCTCATAACCCAGCCCACATCCTTCACTGCCCAGACCCATAAAATGAGTTGGATCCTAGAGTACCAGCATCTGCTTTGGAAGGAAAGGGCTGGTGTGCCCTGAAGGCACCTGGACCATGTGTCAAAGTGAATCTGATGAATGTGCAATGAAGGGGGCCAGAATGTAATAGCCCAAATCTGGACAAATTTGAGGACATGGGTGCTTTCCCCATCATGAGAGTTGTTTCTTGTGTAACTTAAATACCTAGGAGGTGTTTACCATCTACAAGATTGGCTAGCTGATAATTGAGAATGAATGAAAACCAAGAGTTGATAAACCAAACCTGCTGGAACTTTCTGATCCCTGTGAGCAGTGGTTCTCCAAGTTCTAGCAAGCACTGAATGCCCTAGAGGGCTTGTTAAATGCCCATTTCTGGACTCACCCCCAGAGTTTCTAAGGAAATCAGCTTGTAGTAGGGCCTAAGGAATTGGCATCTCTGACATGGTCCTAAATGATGCTGCCACTGGTGGGCGGGTGGGAATATTGAAGGCTGTGTTATGTGAAATCTGCTAAGCTACCCCACCAACTGTCCCTTCACCAAGAAGTAAAGAAGATTCCTGGGCAAGGCACAGTAGCATCTCCAAAGAGGTCTGTGGTGGCTGCCGTTTCTGTCCTGTGGGTGATGAAGTGATGCTCCAATGGCCCTGGGTTCCTTCCCTACTGTCAATGGGAACCATGGGATCCTAAGAGGTAGAGGCCCCGGGGGGGGGGGGGGGGGGGGGGGGGGGGGTACAACTGACAAAGGCAAGGAGGGTAGGATGAAAAGATAAGTAAAACTGATATGCTAAGAGAGGAGATAAGGTGAAAAAAATCTAAAAGGCTCCATTATAACCAGAGAAGATAGAAAATATGGGTGGGAGGAGGACAAATGGAAACAGAAAACACGTAGATATTAATCTAACTATACCAACAATCATGTTAACTGTGAATGGTCTAAATATACCAATTAAAAGATAATGGAAGAATAGGTGGAGAAAACAATAGCTTTTGTGCTGCAAAGGGAACTATCAAGAAAGTGAAAAGACAATCCACACAATGGGAGAAAATATTTGCAAATCACATATTTCAAAAGGGACTTTCATTTAAAATATATAATAATAAAAGACAAACCAATCATAGGTGGGCAAAGGATCCGAATAGACCGTTCTCTAAAGAAGAGCTACAAAAGGCCAATAAGCACATGAAAAGATGCTCTACAACATTAGCCATCAGGGAAATGCAAAACAAAACCATGATGAGCACTAACATGAGTACAATAAAAAAGACATAATAACAAGTGTTCATGAGGATGTGAAGGTACTGGACCCCTCATATACTGCTGATGAGACTACAAGACGATGAGTCATTTTGGAAAACAGCCTGGCAGTTTCTCAATAGGGCTCAGTAATTCCGCTCCCAGATATAATCCCACAGGAGAAAAACATACATCCACACCAGAATCTGTGCATGAATGTTCACAGCAGCATAATTCATAATGGCCAAATAGTGGAAACCACCTCAATGTCCATCAACTGATAGACAGACAAAGCATCCATATACTGGGACATCCATACATGGAATATGATTTGGAAATAAAAAGAATGAAGTACTGATGCCTGTAGAATGAGCCTTGAAAACACACTAAGTGGAAGAAGCCAGTCTTCTTCCAGAACCCAGACCACCTATTATGTGATTCCTTTATGTGAAATGTCCAGAATAGACAAATCTATAGAGATAGAAAGTAGATTAGTAATTGTCTAGGACTGGGGGTATGGGGCAGAATGGGGAATGACTGGTAATGGGTATGGAGTTTCTTTCCATGGTGATGAAATGCTTTAAAAGTGATTGCAATGATGGTTGTACAACTCTGTGAATATACTAAAATCCATTGGATTGTATATTTTAAATAGCTAAGTCATATTGGCATGTGAATTACACCTTATTAAAACTATTATAAAAAAGAGAAAAGATTGATAACACGATTACATAAAAGTTAACTCACTTGAATCAGAAAACACCTACACATGTATTTTTTAAACATTCACAAACTGGAAAATACTATTTCCTACACTTGTAACAGACAAAGGATTGGTATCCACAACATACAAACCCAGTCATCCCAATTCTAGGCAAGCACCCAAGAGTCTGGTATATGTGCCCCAGAAGTCATTACAAGATTATTCTTAGCAACAATGTTCCTAATAAAAATGGCAAACGTTCACGTCCAGGAGAATGGACAGATACATTGTGATCTGTTGGCCAATGAATATTGTATAGTAGTTAAAATAAATGAACCACAGTTAAACAGGGTAGTTACAATGTGGCTGAGCCTTAGAAACATGATGTTAAGAGAGAAAAAAAAAAACAAACAAACAAGTCCTAGACCCTCGCCCCCTCAACATCATTTTTATAGAGCTCAAAAAACAAAACTGAGCAATGCATTATCTAAGTGTATCTACACCTGCGATACACACACCATTTGGATAGCGTTACCCTGTGGAGCTGCACAGGTGGTGGCACGGTGGTGTTAATTTAATTAAACCAAGGAGACCATTAGACTGAGATGGCTCTAATTTCTTAGCAGCCTACATAAGCAACCCAAAAATCTAAGCCTGTAAATGCCTGAAGGCTAAGAAATCAAAACCCAAGGACAGCCAATCACAAATAGCCAGCAAGGTTTTCCAAATAAGATGACCACTTTGGCTACAGCCAATCAAATAATTTCCTTGCTTTGCTTTGGCTTCTTCTTCTCTCTTGCTCCTATCAACAGGGCACTCCTATCAACAGGGCACTCCTGATCACTTCCAGTTTGGTGCTGCTTCACTCAAATAGATTTTTGCTCAAATGAATTCTTCAAACCTTTAATATGCCTCAGTTAATATTTTAGCAGTGGTAAGATGGAGGAGAAATAAGTAATATTGACGACTGTCTAGTGGGTGGTGGCTTCACAAGTGCTATTATTATGCTTTTCATAACTAACACATATGGGAACTATTGTCTATGTACCAGATAACATGTTTTAAAGATAATGAAGTAGAAATGCATGTGTTACAGGCAGCTCTGGTTCTGCCATGTCTAATCTGAGGAACTCACTTAACTTCTACCTGTTTTAACTTCTACATGCCTCAGTTTCCTTATCTGCCCCTGGCGGTGAAGGGTAGGGAGAGGAACCTACTTTGTGGGGTGGCTATAAGGAGCAAATGAGAATTTCTGGCCCAGTAAGAGTTTAGCATCATTGTCAATACCATTGGCCTCATCATGGTTATCCCTACTGTCATCATGACCCTCGTTATCCTCATTGCAGTTATTATCCTCATTGTTCTCCTCACCCTCTGCCCCACTATTTTCCTTTGGGAAGTGGAAGTGACCCCCCACTGCCCAGTCCTCCAGTTTCACTTGCACCCCTTCTAGATAATTCACCACGTTCTCCTGGTATATGGCTATTGGTACAGGCATCTCCCTTGCTGGAGAGCAAGGATGGGACCCGCTGGCCTGTCCTGGTCCCCTCTGCATTCCCCATAGCAGCAGCTAGGTCCCCTGACTGAATTGCTGCTTCATCTGGGCCACATTAAGAGGTAACACAAGGCTGTGATAACAGAAGGCTCTCTTCTTCCCCTCTCCTTTCTGATCATCCATAAGATAGTGGGAGCATACTGTAGTCATTGTGATGCGACGTTGGCTGATGCTACACCTGTTTTCAATGATTTCTCAGTGACCCACCCCTTCCAGAGAGATTGTAGAATCTAAAATCCTGATTTCTCAGACTCCCTTGCAGCTAGCAGGGCCATAGACACAGCTCTGCCCCACAAGATGTCAGCACAGGTCCCTGGGGAAGGTGACCCTTCACTCTTTGACCTTTCCCCCCTCAACCTTGTCTGCAGCTTGGACTTGAGGCCTCAAGGTGCCCCAACTGCCACACCCTGAACACAAAGGCAGAGACCTCCTACTGAGTGTGGCCAAGTAGACAAAGACACCACCAGGCACAGAGCCAACCCTGGAGGGCCCGTTTCCAGACTTGCTGTGTGAAAGGACAGACCCTGGCCACCATCTTCTGGATTTGCATCTCAATGCATTCCTTGTGACCAGCGGATAATGCCCTGAAATTGGTGGCACAAGGTATATTACTCCCCAGCAGCATGCAAACTATCTGCTCTCAGAAGGGGGTTGTACAGACTACTGGTTCAATCAGATTACAGCAGTTTGGGCATTGCAAATTTCAGCTCTCCCGCCAGCAGGCAGACTGGGACTCCAGGGCTCTGCAAGGACCTGGTGTTCCACAGTGCCTTCACAATCCAATATGGAGCCAACCCAGGCAAAATGTGGGGGAGAGAGATGAAGAGGATCCTCAGCATTAGGGGTGGCCACCTGCCCTCTGGGCCCTGGGCTGCTGGTCCTGGCATGGATGGTGTGAGTCTGGAGCGTCTGTCAGGGAAGGAGACCCACTTCGCACCTGCCCTGATAACCACTGACCTCCTCAGTTACACAGAGGCTTAAGTCTACACTGCGATCCAACTGCCAGATGACAACACTATTCGGGTAAAGATCATTATTGACATACTTTACAGAATGAATATATGACTTGACATCCGGAGACATTAGGTGACTCACCAATCATTGACCAATTTTGTAGACAAAAGTGTTGGAATTAGAATCCGCCTCTTCTAATTCCTAAGTCTGTGTTTTTGCCACTGGCTCTGTCTGCAAGAGCTACCAGATCAATATAGCCCTATAAAATGAAAAACACACATGTCTTTATACATCATGGGGGAAATTTGGCTATTATGGGGAGCTAGGGAGCAAAAGAAAAAAAACAAAAACAAAAACGCATCTCCTGCCTCCTTGTTCCCAGAGTCCCATTATGCCTCTGGTTCATTTAATTAGGAGAGTTGGTGTTCTGTGCAATCCATCCTCAGTGATGTCTAGACTAAGAAAAGTTTGGAAAAATGCATAAAAAAATCCAGCATCTCTAGGCACCCAGTTCTCCTTTGTGAATGAACATGGACCTGTGTCAGCTGTAATCAATCAGCACGTGCAAGCTGGGGAGAGCTGCTCCTCTTTGGCCATGTCCAGGCAGCAGACTATTCCTTCACAAGCTGTATGTGGCTCTCCGATGCCCACATAGGCTCTGACATGGAAAGTCACCCAAGCACCCCTCATTGGCTCTTTCTTAGTCTGGCTAACTTCTGCCCTTCCCATTTAAAATTTTCGCACCCGTGAATCTTCTCCCCGCCAAAAAGATGAAAGGTTAAAAGAAGCACCCTATTTGCAATCTTCTCCAGATCACCTTTTACTAGCTCTGAATCCATAATCTGCCTCCAATGCCTGACATTGAAAGGATATGTTATTTCCCTCCCTTTTGGTATTAATAATCATCACAATGATAATATTATTAGCATTAATATGCACTGACTGTCTGCTTCGGGCCTGGCATTGTTCCAAGCGTTTGATTGTTAGAGGTGCTGATAACTTCCACTTTTTCAATAGAAATTGCTGAGGCACAGAGAGGTTGAGTTCCTGGCACTTTCTTTCATGCCTTAATGCATTAAATTTTCATCTTAGAAGGTGGTTCCATTGCTTTCCCTTTTGAGTGTGTGTTTTTAAACTCCTTGCTTTCAGGAATCCTCATTCATTCATCACTTCATTCATCTGAAAGTGCTTGTTTGATTCCAGGCTGTCTAATATACGTGGCCACTTATTTTGTGTCTTGTCCCATTAATGTGTTATCATGGGAATCAAAAATCTCCCATTTTACACGCAGGAAATAAGGCACAGGCAAATTAGGGCTATTTACATATTTTATTGTATCTGATACATTTTATTTTGCCAACTCCTCTTAATGTATATTAAGTATTTAATTAGTTTTATTTCCTTTTACAACAGTGACATTTTATTTATTTGTCTCTATAATGTAACTAGTGCAATCTCTGTCTTTGTTTTCCCCTCGAGTCAGCTTAACACTTTCTCTTTTTCATTATGAACTACTTTTATGCTTCCTTCCAAGTCCTCTCTTGACCAAGTCCTTCTGTTAATTCACTTTCCCTGTACTGTATGCTTGAAGACGATTTTATTTCAGAAAAATATCACATCTTCCTCCTGGTACTGAGACTCTCTTCTCATTTTACCATTGTTCCCTATTTTAGCTTAACGTCCTTTCATTTCTATTATGTGTTACGTGTTCCAAGTTTTATATCCCTCTGGCATTCATTTTAATAGAATTGGGAGAATCTATAAATAAAAGCAGCTTCTTAGAATAATGCTTTCATTCTTCTCCTCTCTCCCTACCCCACTCCTCACACGTGCCCTAAATTTACCAGCAGGACCAGGAGCTTTCTCTCCCAGAAGTTCTCCCACAAGAGAACCCGATGGCGGTTGTCTCTGCTGCACCTGGTCTGGGACAAGTCCCCAGGGAACACAGAGCCAGGGGCCATCTCAGGACACCCATCCATGAGGGCTCTACAGAACAGCTGCTGACTCCCCGCCTAACATGAGGGAAGCTGAAAATTCTACATAAAGTCAATAACTCAAATCCCGGAACTAGAAGAACACTGCAGAGCAAGACGAGAAGATAATTAGCAGGCAAGCAACCCAGACGATCATGGCTGTGCCAGGGGCTTCTGCTTCTGGCTTATCTATCCTCTGCAGGAGGGTCCTTTACACTGCAGGACTCCACTCATTTACATTTACTGGGATGCCTCTCCCCCAGGCTGAATCTTTCTGTCCCTGGAAAATGAACAAGCTAGAGGCTCAGGGTGCCAAAGTCATCCTTGCAGATGCCAGGGTGACAAGAAAACACCTTACGAAGACTATGCCCCTGCCCCCCCCAACCAAGTCAGATGTCATGGAGCTTTGATGACCTCATTTGTCCCACTAAATCTCTAGGCTTTTAATCCTCATCCCCAGACACAGATTTATAAGTATGTTTCCAAGGACAGTAGATTTCTCCCAAATCCATCCTATCCCCAACACTAATCTAGGAATCTTTTCCTCCTAACATTTTCTTAGGCAACTTTTCAAGCATACAACAAAGAAGAAAGAATTGTATGGCAAACACCCACATACCCACCACCTTGATTCTACCATTAACGTAAATACTACAATTACTCTAGCACATTTCTCTTCATCTATCCATGTCTCTCTCTCCATCTGTCCTTCCATCTTATTTCTGGTGCATTCCAAAGTAAACTTCAGTATCAGTAGACTTCTCTCCTACACACTTCAACATACGCATCATTATGGAGGGTTCTGTATTTGCTTATGGCTTTGCCCCTCTGAAGTAAAATTGACATATGATAAAATGAAGAAACGCTCCTTGTACATTTGCTGAGTTTTGCGAAATGTTTCTACCTACATAACCCAAAGCCCTAGCAAAATATATAATGTAGCCGGCACTCCAGAAAGCTTCCCCATGTGCCTTCCCAGCCCATCTCCACCCTTATAGACTAGTTCTTTATTCCCCTGCAGATGGGTTTTGCCTGTTCTAGAACTTCCTGTAAATGGAATCAGATAGCTCTTTGGTGCAGGTTTCTTTTACTCCATATTAGGTCAATGTGCTTGTCCTTGCTGTTGTCTGCTCCTCTTTCTTGCTGAGTGAAGAGGTCCCATTACGTGAATACGTAATATATTTATGTACCCATTCTCCTACTGTTGGACCTAAAGAACTTAAAAATTATGATAAACAAATGAACATTCCAGGGCACCTCATAATCCTCTGGGGATGGTATGGGAAGGCCAATAGCCACAGTACTTTGGATTACAGAGAAACTTTGGACAGGGGAATAGGCAGATCAGGGACATGCTTGGGTCAGTGGAAGCACCTGCTGGTTTAATTCTCTTACCAAAGCACCCTGACCTGTCAAGAAAGCCATAATACCAGCACCTTCTGGCCACAGGAAGGCCTGGCCTTGGTGGTCAACACACTGTCTGCCACTATGGAGAGCGGATGTGGAAATCAAACTGGGCTCAACACTAAGGAGCCTCCTCCAAAAGACCTTAGGACAAAGACACACCATCTGAAATGGACTTGTCAGGTTTGGCAAGGCTCCCACTCAGCAGCACCCATTGTCCCTATGATCTTTGAGCATCGCTTTTGTGCCCAGAGCATAGGCAGAAACACAGGCCTGCGTTAAGACGTAACAATTCAATTCCTGCAGCCTCACCACATGATTCAAGTAAAATCTAGACATCGAGCTGAGAAGAGTGATGGCTGAGTGCACGCACGGGCTCCCCTGGGCTTGTGGGGAGAAAGAGCTCTTGGTGGCAGTACCCCATCACTGGGTCAGTGAGCAGGAGGCTGAGTGGCCGGTGGGAAGGAAGATGAACACAGGCTGGCACAGCCACGGGCACAAACCCAGAGCAAAGTACTCTAAGTGACTGACTTCAGGAAAGGAACCAAGGGCTGGAAAGTAAAACCAACTTTTGGTTACACACCCAAGTTGGCTTGAAGATAGACTTTCCTGTAGCTTTATGCAGCCACTGAACTTCTGACATGAGAAGAATACAGAACTATATCCAGCGCTCTTCATGAGTGAATACCAAAAGGGCAAAGTAGAAAGATTCTCCTAGTTAGGTTTTGGATAGGTACCTATTTAAAATAGGGATGCCATTAAGACAGGGCTCACCATTATGTGGGTGACCCCCCCACCAACATGAGCCTGATAAAGATAATTAGAGGCTTCTAGGTTTAGTGGATCCAGAGCTACCTTTGAGGGGCTGTTTGGATTTAAAGACTATTTACTGTGAGAAGGAATTAATTTGGCTTCACAATGTTCCTGGTGTGGCCATATTCCTTATAAAAGTAAATCCCACTCACACTCCCCACCCCACTCTGAACCCTCGCCCCACAAAAATAATCCTAGAAAGAATGAACGAGTTCATTTTGTTTAAGAACACAAAACACTGCAGGACCAGAGAGCATTCATTCCCACAAACGGGCTTTTGCATCTTGCGCTAAAAAAGAAAGGGTTGCAAAGGTCTCGAATTGGCAAAGTCGTGGTACCTAAACTTGTTTAAGCCACTGAAATAAATCCTGCTTCTCGTTGGTGGCTAATAGTGTCGTATTCCTGCAAACGAGAAATTAAGAGATGTGTGTTAAAAAGACTGTTAATGAGCTCAGTCGTGAACCGTTACTTTGATCGCAGGATAGAAATAAGGTTTCTTTTTTGCAGAAATTAGCTTTATCAAGCGGAACACAAATAAAGGGTTTTTTTGTTTGTTCAAGTTTAAGAAAACAGCAGAAGACCAAGGGCAACGGTGGCCAAAAATGGACTTATTTTTCCACACTCAAGTCCCTTCTCAGACAGACACACCTAAATAAACTCCAGCTGGAACAAGGAGGCACAGATCCAGGTACGTGGGGTCTAACAGCAACGAAACCGCACGCCTCTGCTGTGACCTTCCTAGAGGACACGTGGCAAAAGCGAAAACTGGCCCCAAGGCACCCAGCACTGGGGGCAAAGCCAGCCTGACGGGTCTCTGCAACTTGCTACCTTGCATGGGCCCGGCTCGGAGCCAACACCTAATAAACAGCCTGGTTAAAAGAAGTGGCAGATGAATTCCTCTACCCTCTAAAGACATCAGGCTGCTAGCTGAGCTCGTGCTATGCCCAATTTTTTTTTCTCTCTCCTTATCCTTATCGTGCTGCTTATATTGCCCCTTCTCTGCCTCTCCCTGTGCCCTTCCAACAAGCCCACCTGGACCCCAATTCCTGTTGGCTGGATAGTGGGCGGAACTAGACGGAGCCTGCCTCTGCTAGCCCGTTTTCTCCCTTGGTGCCTACGGTTCAAGGTGAGGGCAGCACCCCCACTGCTGGCGGGTCTCCAGGTGCCTCAACACCTTCTGTTGGTTCCCAGGTCCCCATTCACACCTCAATAACCAGCCCCTCATGGGAGTCCCTACCTAAGCCAACAAGGTGAGCTGTTTTCCAACAGGATGCCAATAGACACCCTCAGTCTGGACCCACCTGTAAAACTGCCACTCCTTGTCTCTCTCTGTGTGTAAAAAATCCCACAGGCCCCCTGACATGTGGCTCAAAGTCTTCCTTGAACTGCCCAGGTGAAAAGCAGCTCTCCTCTTCTCGACCATCCTAAAGCGTCTGGCTCCCGTCTCTTACCTTAATTTCACTGTCCCTCACTTAAGTGCCTGTTGTAGGTCGAACAAATTATAATCACCGAATTCTACCGAGTGACGAACCCAAAGCCTTGCCAAACAAATGAAACTTCAGGTTCTACTTCAGAAGATAAGCGAGTAAAACCCTCGGAACAGTGTTCAAAGAGAAGTGAGAGATGGGAGAGATATCTGTGATGTATTTACAAACAAGAGATCAATGTCTGCACGATAGGGACAGCACCTACAAATCATTAAGATAAAAGAGAAATAACCCGTTGGAAAATGGGCAAAGAATGTAAATAAGCAATTCAGAGGAGAATTAAAATGACTAATGACTTTATGAAAAGGCACTTCACGTTAACAAGAATCAGAGGAAAAGAGAATTAATTAAAACCACCACGAGATCTCATTTTCACCTGGAGGACCCGGCAAATACTACGATTGATAATCTCCACCCAAGACTGGTGAGGACCGGTCAGCAGTGCTAGGGGCAGGGTTGGTTGGCCCCGCCCACCTGGAGAGGCACCTGCCAAAGTCTAATACTACATTGCAAGTGTATGCGCTTTGCCTCAGCACTTCCCCAGTCTCTGGAGCCAGATCCTCTTGACTCAAATCTTGACTCTGACACTTCCAATGCTGTGTAACCATGGATGAGTTACTTGACTTCTCTGTGCCTTGGTTTCTCCTTGGTTTCTAAGAAGATTAAATGAGTCAATACTGGGAAGACACTTGGAAAATTACCTGGCACATAAAAAGAGCCAGATAGGTGTCTGTGATCATTACTTACTGCTATAACTATTATTTGGCTTTGTTATTATATGCCGTACACAAATTCTCATTAGTGGGCACAGAGAGGCATGAATAAGGATGGTCACCACAATGTTGTTTATAATACAAGCCCCCCCCCAAAAAAACACAAAACAGAAACAAACAAAAAAACCCCAGGGGAAAATCAATGATCATTAATAGGTTAATGATGCAACAAAATGTCACACTGGTAAAATAGCTTAAAATGATTTTAAAATAATGCAGTAGACCTCTGTGTACTAGACTGAAAAGCTTTCCAGGATATATGGCTAGGCTTAAGAAAAGCTAGGTGCACAAAAACATGTTTAGCATGATCCCATTAATATAAGACAGTAAAACCTTGACGTACACGTGTGTTTCTGAAGCAGACACTCCTATGTGGAAGAAAGCGTGGTGGAGTCTGGGGGAAGAAGGGAAGTGGGAATGGGATGAGGGAAAGATTTTGGGTTTTCTCTTTACACATCTGGTGTTTGAATTCTTTATGATGAGAGAATATATAATGCACATGTGACTTCATAAAATAAGAAAAAAAATGCTCAATAAAATCCTTGTGAGTTGAACAAATGGTTTCAAGTCCCGACCCTCCACAAGGCTGGTGGGGTGGGAGGGGGAGATGTGGGGGAAATGTGGAGGGCCACGGGGCCCAGGAGTGCCAGACATGTCAGCAGGAGATGAGGTGGTGGCAGAATTCCTTCTGCCTCCCTGCACGTGCTCGAATTCCAGACCAGACTCCCCAGTGAGTTGCAAAGAACCCACTGAACTAAAATGTCAGGGAAAAGACAAAGTTAAGTATGGGCTGGCCACTAAATGATGCACTGAGCAGCCATTAAAAATTATACCACAGAGGGGTGCCTGGGTGGCTCAGTCAGTTAAGTGTCTGACTTTGGCTCAGGTCATGATCTCAGGGTCCTGGGATCGAGCCCAGAGTCCAGTTCTCTACTCAGAGCAGAGTCTGCTTCTCCCTCTATCTCTGCCCCTCACCCCTGTTCATGCTCTCTCTCTCTCTTGCTCTCAAATAAATAAAACCTTAAAAAAAATTATACCAGAGAGTAAGTAGTTCCAGGCTTGGAAGGTGCAAGGTGCCAAAGAATACACTCCTATTTACAATAGACATCCACGGATATGTGAGTGTGTATGCACACACATACACACACAGGTGCATACTCCTACACAGATATATGTGTGCACACACACATACGTGCACGTGCACACACATACACACACACCTGGTTGAAAAACAAAAATAATGAAAAGATGTAGTCCAAAACATTAATGGTGATTATCTTTGGGGGGGAAGGCTATAAACAATTTTGGGGGTTTCCCTTGTTCTTTTCCATGTTTTCCAAATATACTACCTACATGTATTCCTCTTATATACTAGCAAGGAAATTTAAGTAATGACACAATTTTATTACTGGGCTGTGCCACCCTCTGCATATCCTTTCTCTCCTTGTAGGGTTCCAGCTTTCTAATTAAGAGATCTGGTTGCTCAGTGTTACCCTCTTCTCCCTGGGTGGGAAACACATGGGTCTCTGAGGCTGGGGTCGGGGGGAGGGTGTCTCCCTGCCCTTGAGACTCCTGGACTCCAAAGTCAAGGATGCTGCAGAGATAAACTTTGAAGTGAAGCCCGGGGCCAGACACCTGATGAGAAGGGAGGGTCCTTCCAGATGGGACTGCCCAGACACCTCCCCAGGGTGCCCCTTCTAGCTCAATCCCCCATCTGACTGGACTTGGGAGCTGGAAAACCCCACCTCAAGCTCCGTGGCCTGCTCGGGTGCTGCCAGCTCTCTGAACGCTTTCCTAACAGGGACACGGGCACCATCTGTGAGTAAGGCCTGGAATCAAAGTGGTCCAAGTTGAAAGAAAGCCTTGCTCTGAAATTTACTAGAGCTACAGTAAGTCACTCAACGAGCTCAGAGCCTCCACGGGCTCATCTGGGTTACTCCTAGGGCGCTGGGGTGAGGATCAGAGCAGTGCTTCCTCATCGGCAGGGTCAGGAATGTAGGAGTTGGCTAGCGGTGGTCCTGCTGCAAGTTCCGGAACTCAGTAATTCAGGTATAACCCTTCAAATGAAACACAGCCACCAGGTTCAGCTGGGAGGTGGTGTGGGGGCAGTGAGTAGGACAAGGACCTCGGGAAGCAGAGATGAACAAAGATGAGGACCACGAGACACTCCCATGCCTTGTCTGTGCATGTGGTGGGTGGCAAGGGTCCAGCTGAGACCCTCCACAATTCTGAAGAACGGTGTTTTCCAGGTGGACCATACAGGGAGCGGGCACCCCAGGTTAGAACGACTACAACAAGCAGCAGGTGCAAAGAAAGAAAAAAGTATAGGGAACGTTTCCAGAATGGCAAAGGAGTGGCTGGAACACTTGGCAAAAGGGAAGGGTTCTGGGTTGAGGCCAGAGTGGACAGGGCTGCAGCCAGTGGGTGTGTCCCAGTTGCCAGCTTGGAAGACAGAGGATGAGAAAATGAGAGCTTTCTCCTAGCCAGGGGAACCTGCGGGCCCTTCCCTGATAAGAGGGTAGCCCTGCTTTCCCCTCTGTCCAGACTGTCCACCCTTGAGAGTCTGACAAGATTACCGGCATGGACGCACCCCCCCTTCCCTCCCCCAGTGGGCAAGAAGGAGTTTCTGGCTGAATGAACACAGGAGATCATCTCTGAGAGGTGTCAACACAAGTTTTTGAAACAGAGGAGAGAGCATCTGGAAATCAAAGGCCCTTCTGGTAGCCGGCCTGCCACCAGGGGACACAGATTTATCCAACCCTGTGCCAAATGCAAGGTCTGACTCGTCAGCCAGAACTGCAGAAGCCTGATCCAGTTGGGCTGTTCTTCCTACTGAGAAGTCGGAATCGCCCAACAAGGACTCCGTAAGTGACTGATGTCAGCCAGTGATAGCAGTTCATAAGCCCCATGGAGGGGTCAGAAGGTTAAGCCACCAGCAGGTCGAATACCAAAGTGGGAGCACCACCCATCGGGACAGAGGCTGTTGGGCCCCGCAGGGAGCATGACTGGTTTGCACCCAAGCAACCAAAGTGGAGACAATGAAACTGTTTCTTCCTCCTGGCAATAGTACCATCTTGACACTAAGGGCATTGATGGGCTGGTTACCATGGAAACCTGAGCTGCTGAGCCCATCCCAGGGAGTCTGAGGCTCCCTTCCAAGAGCTGATGGCTATTCATCCCTGTTCTTCAAGGCGCGGGACAGAGGGCCTTGTGCCTTCCACTGGGTCTTCCAAATTCTCCAACAGCAGAGGCACCAGGACATCAGAGAGATCTGGGATTTGATGGGATGGCAGGACCCATCGGGTCTGAAGCCACCGTGGCGGGCTCCAGGCCATTGCTGGCCTGGCTCCCCGTGTCGCTGACCTGACCTAGAAGCAAACTAGAGCATCACACGGAGATGATCGTCCCCTGGCATGAACGCAAGCACAAACCCAGGAGAGGCCCGTCTGCTGGGTGACCCCAGAAAGGGATTCAAGTGTAAAAAGCATGGATGGTGATGGCTCAGCCGACCAAGGTGGATATGTGAGAGGTGACCTTGCTCCTTTACCAGTCCTTACCACCTCCTCTACTGAGACATTCTGTGAGGCAGAAGCCATGTCTCTTATCTCTGAGGGGCCAGCACCAGTAAGAGCTCAGAGTAAACTCTGAGTAAATGAGTGTGTGTCCCCTGGTCGCCCTGGAGTGACCCCTTCACCATCACAGAAATGGCAGGACTGAAACTGATCTTTTCAAAAGCAGCCTGGAGGACTGATGGGTGGACTGATTCAGCCAGGAAGCCCAGAGCCCAGGCAATGTCAGGGTGATGGGGCTGGGGCAATCAGGCAGGTCTGCAGATGGCTGGGAAGGACGAGGGGCTAACCAGGGAGTGGGAAAGGCATCCTAGGTAGAAAGAACCTGAATGGAAGCAGGGACATGAAGTGGTTGGGCAGAGCTAGAGCTGGGGGCAGGGCAGAAAGGGGCCCTGCAGGAGGACAGCTGGGCAAGAGGTGTCAGAGGCCCTGGCCTGTGCTGGGCAATAGCAGCAGGAAGGCAGGGGGGCCTGAGCGCCGTCCAGGGGACCCAGGAGATGGGCTACGGTACAGATCAGACAGGAGGCATGGAGGAGGGTGGGGTGGAGAGGTAGAGGTAGGGTGACTTCGGGGCCTTGCGTGCAGGCGCCAGGAGAGGGACCACACAGCAAGAAGGTCTGCAGCAAGCGACAATTAGTTCGGTTGGTAATGTGCAAAGTTTGAGCAATGGAGTGTAGCATCCATCCTCAAAGGACTGGATGGACTGGGGCATTTTCTTTTTTACCTCCAAAAGGGAGAGGTATCAGTTTCATTTTCTTTTTTTAAATTTTTTATTTATTCGAGAGAGAGACCATGAGTAGGGGGAAGGGCAGAGAAAGAGGGAGAGAGAAGCAGACTCCCCGCTGAGCAGGGAGCCGATGCAGGACTCGATCCGAGGACCCCAGGATCATGACCTGAGTTGGAAGGCAGATGCTGAACTGACTGCGCCACCCAGCTGCCTGGAGAGATGTGATGATGACAGGGCGCCAGTACAGCTCTTCTGGATAGAAAATGCAGACATGCAGCGCTGTGTGTGTGTGTGTGTAAAAAAGGAGAAGTAGTGGCTAGTGGGGTCCGTGTAGGTTCTTTCTCAATGGCAGCAGAGGCTGAAAGGCTTTCTGGCGTGGTGGCTTACCCTTATCCAAGAAACAGGGAAGTGGGCCACCTGTCAAAAGTAACTATGGAAGGCAGGTCAGAGGGGATGGGTCTGGGCCCTGGCCTGTCAGTCACCAGTTTGGGATGGGCCCAGGTCAGAACCTAACCAGGCCCGATGTCCTCATGGATAAACAGACCTGGGAACACCTCTCTGCAGGATTGGTGCAGGCTCCATGAGCAAGAACACCCAACACAAGAAACACTGACTCTGGCACAAGCACGTGCCACGACTTGTGGTCAGTGCCAAGGTCAAGCCACAGTCCGAGAGCCAAAAGGGAGAGAGAGGCAGTCACGATAAAGATGACTCAGAAGCTGTCCACGCGCCATGCCCTGGGAGAAGGAGGGGGGCATGTCAGCCACCTGGCCTGGGCTGTGGAGGCTTAGAGGAACTATGTTTTAAGGCAAAATCTCCACCAAGGCTCAGAGACCCAAAAGAGCCTGGGATGTTCCCCAACATGTGAAGAGTCCTTTGTGGCCCTTTTGCCACCTGAAGCCCAAGGCCAGGCAGAGAGCTCAGACAGGCTCTTCTCAGATGGGGCTCTCCCCTCCATCCACAGCTCTCTTTCTTACGTGCATCCTTGGCTTCTGTCTGGAGAAACCCAGCCTCTTCCAGTGGGCCAGTGAGCTGAGCCACTCACCCTGGCCTCACTCGGAGTCTCCTCCTGGCCACCTGGCTCCACGCACAGTCACTCAGCTTCTGGAACCACAGCCCCGGTGGCTTAGGAGGGTGGGCCCCTCAACTAAAACCTCATCCACTTAAAACTGTCACCATCTGAAGGAAGATGTCCAATGTCAGCATGGGCGACCAGGAGTTTCACAGTCCCAATCTCGTCTGTACCCAGAAACTCTCCCTCTCTGCTCCTAGGCCAGCCAGACGCATGGCTCTTGGCTCAGAGTGTAAATGCAAGACAGCCTCAGACTGGAATCAAAACCAGATAACCAGGTCACAGGTGACTGCTATTCTGGGCCTCCCCTTGTCTACCTTGAGCTCCTGGCACCTGGGTTGGAATGAATACTGGCCCATAATTTTCACACCTGGCTAGAGCTTCTGCTTGTTTTGGGTTTTTTTGTTTGTTTGTTTGTTTTTAATATCATAAGAACAAGCTGTCTATGGTGTGACAATGTTCCTCTGATAACAAGTGAATTAGGCAGGCCCACCTGAAATTCTGGGCCAGGTCTGTCCCACTCGGTAGCTATTTTAAGCAAAACTATTTAAGGCAAGTTCATAATCATTTCAGGCTCTTAGACTTTAGGGGCGCTGGAAGCCAGCCTGCCTTTTTATGCTCAGACTCAGAACCAACAAATTAGCTCAATACCCCAGGCAAAGCAAAAATGCAAGGGAAGGTACGGTGTCGCAGAGCCACTTTAAAGATAAGCATTGCTTCCGAAAGCTACAGATGCTGAGATGTCATGATCTGGCTTGTGAGAACTACTTACTGCCCTTCCCTTTCACACTGACAGCTTGTCTCTTCTTGGAGTCATCAGTTTCAAAGCCTGCGATGTGCACAGGTCAGAGTGAGGGCCCCTGAGCCCCAAGATGCTCTGAAGGACCAAAAAGCCTGGTGGGACACCACAGTTCCAGTGCTCTGGCTGCAGCTCTGTCCAAACAGCCCTGGGATCCGAGCCAGGCCTTTTGGTTCCCCAGGTTCATGAACTGCTTGACAAGCCGACCAGCCCAGCTCAGGAGATCTAAAGCAGGGGCTTCTGAGCCGAGGTCCTCAGGCACCCGTGCGCCCACAGACAGGCTTCAGATGATCCAGGAACGCTGCGATGTGTGCATACAATGTGCTTTTTTTCTTTTTTTTTCACCTCTTGCACATGTCACATGCATCTACATAAATGTGTATGCATGTGTGTGTAGGTATATGTATGTGTTTGCACACATATGCATGTATCTGCACACACAGGTACATATCACTATATAAATTTTGATAGAAAAGCACAAAATGCTTATACATAATTTTGTATATAATTCATAAGTTACCTATACAGATATATGTACCTGTATATGTATATTATGACTTGGAACACTGCAGATGAAGTTTCTTCCTTCCTCTCCCAGTTCTTTCCCCAGATCCCCTCTAAGAGGCTACCATTAACCTGAATTTGATGTGGATGCTTCCAACATATGTAAGCATTCATAAATAATACGGAATTACTTCGTGGGTTTTCTGAAGTTTACATAAATACCCCTGCACCATGTCTGGGACGAGCCTTCTCACTCGCCATCATTTTTGCGATTCATCTATGTACACACCCAGCAAATGCCTTTCTGACTATTGTATAGCATTCCATCATGTGACATACTTTGATTTTATTCTCCATTCTACTGATGGATATTGGGGCTCTGTTTCCCTTCATTTAAAGAATGCCTCTGGGGAGGCGGGGGGGCCCTGAGTGGCTCAGTTGGTTGGGCAGCTGCCTTTGGCTCAGGTCATGATCCAGGTGTCCTGGGATCGAGCCCTGCATAGGGCTCCCTGCTCAGCAGGGAGTTTGCTTCTCCCTCTGCCTGCTGCTGCCCCTGCTTATGTGCTCTCTCTCTCTCTCTCTCTTGCTCTCTCTCTCACTCTATCTCAAATAAATAAAAGTTTTTTAAAAATGCCTCTGAGACAGCACTCTGCAAGGCTCCTTATGCCCTCGTGCGAGATCTTCTCTCAAATGGAAGCCCAGAGGTGGACCTGCTGATACAATTCTACCTCACTGCCAAGTGCTCCATGGCATTCTGAGCTAGTTCTACTGATTTCCACTTCCACCAGCAGCAGCAGGAAACTCTGTGGGCTCCTCATCCTTGCCGACGCTTGATACAAACATCTCTCCACGTCTGCCAATCTGATGGCGTGAAGCGGTCTCCCTCATTACTGCCTCATGTTGTGTTGTTCCCCTAACTCCCCAGGAGGCTTAGCAACTTTTCTTGAGTTCACTGGCCACTTGGCGTTTCTCCCCCTGCCCCCCAACCCAGAGACTACTACTAACCTGAACTTGAGGCAGATGCTTCTGGCAGGGCATTGAATTCCCTAAGCGTATACTTCTCCATTTTTCTACCTGGCATTTCTCTTTTATTTATTGATTTGATTGCTTTTTATTTTATTTTTTAAGGTTTTATTTATTTGAGAGAGAGAGAGAGAGAGAGAGAGAGAGTATACAAGCCGGGGATGGGGGCAGAGGAAGAGGGAGAAGCCAATCCCCTCTCTGAGCAGGAAGCCGATGGGGGACTTAATCCCAGGACCCTGGGATCATGACCTGAGCCAAAGGCAGATGCTAACTGACAGCCACCCAGATGCCCTGATTTATAGCTTTTTAAATAATCTATGCACTAACTTGTGTGTGATATGCCATAAATACTTTTCCTAGCCTATTATGTGCTTTTATACTCTGTTATGATGTGTTTGTTACACAGAACTCTTCAAGGATCAATCTCTTCCTTTATTTGTTCTTTCCGTGTTTTGTTTAAGAAATCCTTTCCTGTCCCAACACCATAAAGGTATTCCACTCTGGTTATTTCTAGCTGGCATTTATTGTTAGGTAATGTGAAGTGAGGTCAGGAGCTGATTGTCTTCCCGAGTCGATTCTCTTGGTGCCATTGACTGAAATGCCCACCCTTCCCCATCTGTAACACTTTTGTTCGCACATACAAGTTCCCACACCTGCCCAGGTTTGAGTCAATTCCACTGTTGGATAGGACCTTCCCCAGGGCCAACATCCAACTGTCACGATCACCCTAGCTTCATGGGAAGTTTTGTTCTCTGCAGAGCACACTCCCTTTCCTCCCTTCTCAGAGTTGCCACGGAGATTCTGGGAACTTACTCTTCCATGTGAATTTTAGGATACATTTGTGTGATGTCATATCCCATATAAAACCCTGTTGGCACGTCAACTAAATTACACTGAATCTAGAAATTAATGGGGTGGGGGGACATGTGATAATCAGTCCTCCCATTCATGAACATAGCTTATCCCTCCATTATTCAGATCTTTTCTTCAATACATCTTTCAAATATTTTAAAATCTTCTCCAGGTAAGTTTCACAGTTTTGTTTTTTTTTTTTAAAAACATATTCCTCGGTCTCTAACAGCTATTATGCTAGAGTGTATTATCATTTCTTTTATCTTCTCGAATGCTGCTCTTGGATAGGTTGCTACTGTCGATCAAGCATCCTGCTCAATTTTTTAAATTAATTTTTATTGTTTCCATAACCCAGCCGCCCTATCCCTCTATCCTGCTCAATTCTATGACTCCTTATAATAGTTTTTAGGTTCTCTTGGATTATCCATGTAGCTATGCCATCTATCAATAATGACAGTTGACTCTTCCAAACTTTTCTTTCTTTCTCCGTTTCTTTCTCTCTTTCTTTCTCCGTTTCTTTTTCTTTCTTTCTTTCTTTCTTTCTTTCCCTCTTTCTTTCTTTCTTTCTTTCTTTCCCTCTTTCCTTCTTTTTTTCACTATGGTGCATTATCTAAGACCCCAAGTATCATGATGAATAAAAAAGTAAAAAAGAGGTTAGTTTGCCTGATTCCTGATGACGCACATTTTTCAAAGGAGATCCATAGCCATGATCAATCTGAAAGGCTTCCACGTTCAAGAAAGGTGAATAACTTTTCACCCGAATAACCATCTCAATGACCTCTGCACCATGTAAAATACATGGAATCGGGTTATTAGTTGCACGAGACAGACTACAACATTTGAACCAGAAGTTAGGGCATCGCAAAGGCCCATGCGAACAGCAAGGCTGAAAGTCAGGGCAGGTACCAGGCATGACACTAACTGCCCATTAAGGGCTTGGGGAAAGAGTCACACAAAGGACACTTGGACCAGAGAATGTAGCCGAAGACATGAGCAGGCAGCATAACTGTCAGAGGGGACACGCACTGTGTAGACACAAATAGCTTCCATGCCTTGCTTCCCCTCAGTTTACTTATCCATAAATCAAAGCTAATAATATCTACTTCTTATTTATGAATCACAAATTCTCCTGGCTGAAAAAGGCAAATAAGGTTTTTAAAGAGTTCTTATTGAGTAGGTACAGGGTGGAATGCTCCAGGCCTTTTCCATATTAGTTCACTTGGGGGAGGGAGGGAGAAAAGCTGGTTTGGGAATTAAGAGTAATAGGCTCTCCTTGAGTAATTTTCTCTCTCTCTCTCTCTCTCTCTCTCTCTCTCTCTCACACACACACACACACACACATATACATGCCCCTGAGATACCCCAGATCCCCAACCAACTAATCCCCTCCATTTGCTAAGGTCTCCACAGTGGCACCACCACCCCCAGCACCCTGCCTCCCCCAAGCTGAGAGACCAGGCTATGTGCCATCTGCCCTAGCCGCATGGGACGGAGCTGGGGAGACATGGAGAGACTCCCCTAGAATGTCCCAGGTAAGGGCAGGTACATACCTGAAGGAACCTCCCCCCAAGGGCAAAATGAGAACAGCAGACTTTGCGAATGAAATTCAGCTTGGGCGAGTCTGACAGAGGTTGTTTCAAAGCACTGCCGTTTTTGATGCTGGCGGACAGGAATCCACTGTGTGTGTGCCTCTCATGGCAATGTCCCGGAGCCTTACAGCTCAACTTCAGTTCCCCCCTGCTCCTTTAATTATAGGAGCCAGAAACCTAGGCGCTTTGTAATTTACCGTGCAGCTGAAGAGTCACTTTTAGCTGAAGACAAATTGCCAGGCCACCTGGGCAGAGCAATGAGGTGTGGCAGGAGCTGGCGGTGTGGCTTAGCAATGATGGGATGGAAGCTGGTCTGGACCATCAACTAGGGAGATTTAGGAACCACGGGTAGAAATGAAGCCAGCACTGCCCAAAGGCAAAAACTCCAATCACAGGATGTTTGCAGAGACTTGAGCAGTCCGTATAAGATGGACAGATACAGACACACAAAAAATAGGATGGCATTCTCCCAGACAGATTCCGACCCACCATGTGAAGTACAGAGTAAGCAGCAGAATCTACTTTTCCAGAAGGCCATACATTTCACATTAGCAGCATCTGTGCAGGACTTAGGATGCAGAAGAAATGTCATTTACATTAGGGCCATACCACACTTTGCTGGTTTCTGTCACGGATAATGACGAAACTAAATTTAACACTGCCTGGCATTACAGTTTGAGTTATGAGCTGGTGCTTCCCTGTCGTTTCACATGATCCTCTAAGTGTATAGTGGGTAGGAGATCTGTTAACTGCACTGAAAGGTCCCCTGGTGGGACAGCGCACTTCAGTCCCCTGCGGCCCCTCCACTGGCCATAAATCAATCCCTTGCCCCACTGCCACTCTGTGGGGTTGGGGAATGGGAAAGGGATCTGCCTCCCAGGTCCTCTGGAGTTATGGCACTTTCCTGCCCAGGGCTTGTCCTCTCTTGCCAACCCAGTCATAGGGACAGCCCAGGCTGTGGGAGGACTCTGGGGTCACTGGCTAGGGTCAAGCCCTGGCCTGGGGTTTTGCTGCTAGCCAACACAGGATCTTCCCAACAACTGACACTGCCCCTACACATGAAGAAGATGGGGAAGTGACTTGCCTAAGGTCCTACAGCTAGTATGCCAAGAGCTGCCATAGAAGCCTAGAAACAAAGCAAATTCCAGGAGCCTGGAGGGGTTTTTGAAGCAGGACCCCCTGCCTCCAGCCCCGGGCGAGGCTGCAGAGTCCTGAGCTGCCGGCAAAGCCTCTGACGGATGCTTCCAGACTCCAGCACCTGGCCGCCCTCCCGCCTCACCGGCAGCCGCGGACACCAAGGGAGCCCGGGACACCGAGACTCTGGGCCATGCGTCTGTCACCGCCGAGCCGGCCGCCGTGGTGCGCGCTCAGAGTCTGGAGCCCCGCGCCACCCGTCGAGGTCAGCGGGGGCGGCGTGGCGGAGCTGGGGCTCCGAGGCCAAGGAGAGCTTGGTGGGCACTGAGGACAGCGCCCGGGGCAGAGTGCGGCGCCCAAGACCGGCTCCCTCTCCCGCCCCGCCGGGCAGGTGCCCGCGCCGGGCGGCTCGGCCCGCAGAACTGCCACCACCCCGGGCGCGCCAGGCCTGTGTGGGCGCCCCCCGCGGGCCACCCGGGGGGCCCCCGCCGAGTCCCCCGGCGAATCCCCGCGGGGCGCCTCGGCCACCCCCCGACCTCGCGGGCCGAGCCGTTCGGGACCCCTGCCCGCGCGCGGCCGCGAGCCGGAAGGAGGCGCCCCCTCGCGCCGTGTCCCCCGCCGGCCACGAAAGTTTTTGGGCGCTCGGGGCCGGCCACACTCACCTGGCCCAAGTTGAGGTAGCCGTGCTCCGCGGCCACGCGGTCCGCCTCGGCCGGGCCGCCCAGCACTTGCACTGCCCAGTGGTTGGTGTAGACGGGGCGCGGCGGCGGCGCGGAGCAGGCGGCGGGCAGCGCGAGCAGCAGCAGCCAGCGCCAGGGGCGCGGCGCGAGCGGCCGGAGCCCGGGCCCGCCGGCGCCCCCCGCGTGCGTGTCCTCGGCGGCGGCGGCGGCCCGGGGCGGCGGCCGGGGCCCGGGCGCAGGCGGCGCGCGCGGAGGCATGGCAGCGGCAGGCTCGCGCGGCGCCCGAGCGGCGAGTGCGCCGGGGGGTGGGGTGCCGCCTTTTAAAGCCGCTCCGCGGCAGGGAAGCGCCGCCGCCGCCGCTGCGGGCGGGAGCGAGGGAGGAGGAGGCGGCCGCGGCGCGTTCCCGCCCGCGCGGCCCGGTGGCGCCCCTGGGCCCGCGCTCGTGCGGCCCGCACGGGGACCGGCGCAAGCCGCGGGCGGGGCGGCGCGGGAGGCCAGAAACGCCCCCCAACGGGGAACTTCTCGCAGACTTTTGGGGCTCTCGGGATAGACTGAGCAGCGCTGCCCCGAGCGGCGGCCTTGGCCTCACTTGTTCTACCGGGAGCCCTGAGGGCCCCGGGGGCAGCTCAGGTGAGTCCAGACAGGTGGGCAGAGGCCCCAGCGCCCTCCCCCCGCTCGGGCATGCTGGAGGCCTCATGCACCATGTCGAGTTGATCTCCTTTAAGGGTGGCCTTGCTCATCTCGGGTGAGATGATGGGCTTGCAAGGGCTTGGGTTCTAAGAGGAAGAAGCGACAAGGAAAGGCAGAGTCACGACCCGGTTCAGAAGGAGGCGGGAATGAAGAGGCACATTACTGGGGGCAAGACAGTCGACAGGTGAGCCGGGTTCAATGAGCGCACAGGAGAAACCCACGGGTACAACCCCCAGGCTCCAGACCACCTCCAGAGGCAGGTGGTGCAAGTGAATCCCCAAGCTGTCCTCTTCGTTCTGCGTCATCTAGGGCTCGTTGTTATCCTTGTTGAGCGCGGGGCTCCACCTGTAAATGGGGATGACAAGAGTATCCACCCCATAGGGCTGTTTTGAGGATGACATGAGCTCTTGCCACGCCGCAATAAGCTGCCCGTAAACGTTTGTGTTTACGAGCTCACGGCCCGCCACACATGGTAGGTGTTCACTTGTGCAGACTCTTAAAAGCTCTCATGGGAGCTGGGACCAGTCAGTGGGAAAGTGAGTTGAATCATCCTTATCCCTGCTACCCACAGCAGCCTAGAATGCACTGGGTAATTATTTGGTGCGCCCTGGAGAATTACAGAAATGTTCACACTGTGAAGGAGCAAATGATGAGAAGGGAGGACCCCTTCAGGATCTCTTCTCCCATTACTTTCACGACCTATCGGTCCCAACCAGCCTCGTGTGAGCAAGCTTTTACCCTGATTAATACAGTAGAGGAAACAAAAAATAGGCCCAGGAGGCCTTGAGGTGGGAAGGCAAAACCACTGATCTGATATTCAGTGTCTAGGAGAAATTCCTGTGTAGAGCTCACTGAGTCTGTGGCTTGGCACGAAGAGGTGGGGCGAGGAGGGGCAGGAGGGGTGGGGAGACAGCAGGCTCCATGGAGGTGGCTTCCCTAGGTCCTTTCCAGCCTCCCTCTCAGGAGCCCTTTGGTTTCGTAACCCACATGATTCATCCTTTCTGCAGGCGTGAGTCACCCCAAATGGAGGTGGGAGAACGGGAGGTGTGATGGGAGGCCCAACAGGGACAAGCCAAATCCTTATTCACAAGGGCTCCTACCAGGGGCCCCTCTTGGAACCTAGGGATTGATTGATTGCCCACAAGTTTTTCTCTTTTCTCTACTAGGTGCAGCTCCTCCCACTTTCCTTCATCTAGCCAATTGGGGTCAGCTCCCTGGGCAGACACAGAACCCAGGCCACTTGCACCCCTAGACACCCCTGCCCACCCCTACCCACTGAAGAAACAGCAGGCCCTGGGATAACCAAGGCTGCCCTAGAGGAGATCACACCACCCCTCACCAGCAAGACATATAACCAGAACCCTCAGCCTGTCTCTTCCTGAGAAGGAACAGGCTGGGCTGAGTCAGGGGACTGGATTAGAGGCCTCATTCTGTAACTTACCAGCAACACATCTGGGCGACACCTGTCACCTTTCTGGCCCCTGTCACCCGGACTGTGTCTTGGCACTGTCCCAGATCCTGTGTTGTGCATCTTCAAGTAGGTGGCCCTCTTCAAAATAATGCTACACTGCACATCATCTAAGTTATTATGAAGCAACTCGTCCCTCCCAAGAGGGTCCCCCCGAGGCAGCAGTGATTTTGACAGGCAGAGATAAGGATTTTTCCATAATAATTTAGTAGATTAAGGGATTCAGCCCACTGAACCAAGGAGCCTGAAATGCATCTGAATTTTTATTTGGTGAGATCTGAATTTATTTTATTAACCGATCTGGTCCTTTCAGGTTAAACTTTGCATTTTTTTTGTGGAATTGCCTGGGCAACTGTCTCAGCCTCAGTGTTATAGGAAGACCAGCTTCCCAAAATGAACATCCTAAATCAAATCACCTCTTGTGGGTTTCCTATTGATTTATGTGGTGACAGGATTAGCTCAATCACAGAAGTACCAGCCTTTGCATTGTGATAGGATCTGTAATAAAATTGGCTGCTCTTCCTGCAGGGAGGGGGTCTACACCTCACTTAGGATCCCCCTCTCCAGATGGCCCTTGAGGGTCCCACAGCTTGGGGCAGGGGCCCGGGTAGATGGGGGCGAGAGGGCTGATCTCCTCAGGTCAGAAGGCCTAGTGAGGGACAAGACATGGACCAGAAAGGTGTCTGGAGTCTGGTTATATTTCAGATGTTTTTTAAAGATTATTTAATTTATTTATTTGAGAGAGAGAGCGCATGAGCAGGAGAGGGGCCAGCAGACTCCTCACTGAGCAGGCAGCCCAACTCAGAGCTCAGTCCCTGGAGCCTGAGCTCATGACCTGTGCTGAAGGCAGACACTTAACCGACTGAGCCATCTCAGCGCCCCTCCCCTATTTCAGAAGTTTCAGAAAATGCTAATACAGGGGCACCTGGGTGGCTCAGTGGGTTAAAGCCTCTGCCTTCGGCTCAGGTCATGATCTCAGGGTCCTGGGATCGAGGCCCACATCAGGCTCTATGCTCAGCAGGGAGCCTGCTTCCTCCTCTCTCTCTGCCTGCCTCTCTGCCTACTTGTGATCACTGTCAGATAAATAAATAAAATCTTAAAAAAAAATAAAATGCTAATACAGAGATGTATTTATACTTGAATCTTCCCCAATCAGACAAGAGGAGGGAGAGGTCATCACTGGGAAGATGTTACTGAATTTTGTGTTCTCGGGCCCACACTTGACCCCTTCACAGCAAGTACAGAATTGCACGGCTGAGGCCACCCAGTGCTGTCAGGACCGCTGGGCAGCATGGCATCACACAGCCTCCTGGACTGAGTTGAGGCAGAAATTCGATGCAGAAGTTGCATCCGTTTAGGCCACAAACACTTTACTGAGAAATTGCATTTGGAGCTGTGTCCAGCGGGCTGAGATGGGCGGTGGGCGGGCCTCTGTCAAAGAATGTCGGATGGGCACCACCTTCAAGATATTGGAGAAGAGCCTGCACTCAAAGCCCGGCTTCACCGGGAGTCATGGGCTGCCTCAGGCACATTGCTCCGATATCTTATGCTGGACACGACAGTCATAGTGCTGTCCCCAGGCCGGATCCTGGGAGGCCAACAGGAGCTGATGCCTACAGAGCCCCCCTGACCCAGCACCTGCTACTGCTGGGTAAGCACTCAACCGTGGTGACATCAGGGACCACGCTGCTGCTGGACATCAGGAGCACCAGAGTGAGCAGAATGAACTGGGCAAGGCTGCACGCTCTGTCCCTCTGCAGGATTCACATGTGGGCGTGGAAACGTTCCAGCCTTCAGCCATACCTGGTTGCGTGTTTTCTCAAATTTTAACGTCCTGGACAAGGGAGGGCCTAGGAAAGATCAGACCTCTCCCTATCTCCCACCCTTTCACCCCAGTCCCCGAGAAACCTCTCCCCAGCCCTGGGTTTCTACAAACCCAGTCTCCCAGCTGGTTGCACTTTCTCCCATTCACATTTCTCTTTTCTCTCCTTTTCATCCATCCCAGATCCTGCCCACAGCTGCTCCCTCTGACTGGTGGGTCAGGGGTCTTCCCCTTCTCTGTCCTCAGAGCTCTGCTTTCCACTCTGTGCTAATGCCCAGAGGTCTTGTCGTCTCCTCAGTATGGGCTCTGATTCATGTTGAACTTTACTCCAGTTGTTGGGGCCAGTGTTGGGGGAGGGGGCTGACTCTTTACCTCTCTGGTTAGACTGTAAATCTAGATCCTCATTGTCTTAAGAAAGCCTTGTAAAAACCGCTGCTCCTGCAAAACGATTATCTCTCAATTATGTATCTTAGCATTCGTTTCATAAACTCCCACGTGGAAATTTAGTGTCAAACAAGGAATTTAGGAGCAAAAAAGCAGAAACTCCCTGAGAAGCTTTTCCAACTAATAATGAGAGCTTTGCGATTTTTCTGGTTTCCCTTTTTGCCATGGCTTCCAGGAGGCCCAGAGGCATGTGTGATAGAAAATCACAATTGTTTATTTCCTCCTCCCCACAGCAGTTAGAATGCCTTTGGTTTTAAGTGCTAGAATACCCAACTAAAAGGAGCATGAACAGTAAAGATGGAATTTGGTGATAGGTGGAATCCGTGTTAATTCAGCAGCTGAGTGATGTCAGAGTTCACAATAGCTCTTTTAAGGGCACCTGGGTGGCTCAGTGGGTTAAGTGTCTGCCTTGAGCTCAGATCATGATCTGGGATCCTGGGATTGAGCCCCACATTGGGCTCCCCACTCAGGGGGGAATATGCTTCTTCCTCTCCCACTCCCCCTGCTTATGTGTGCACATGCATGCTCTCTCTCTCTCTCTCTCTCTCTCTCTCTCTCTCTCAAATAAACTATCTGCCTTCAACTCAGGTCATGATCTCAGAGTCCTGGGATCAGGCCCTACAACCAGCATCGGGCTTCCCACTCAGTGGGAAACCGGCTTCTCCTTCTTTCACTCCCTCTGCTTGTATTCCCTCTCTAGCTGTGTTTCTCTCTGTCAAATAAATAAATAAAATCTTTTAAAAAAAATAGCCTTTCTGTACTTGCCTTTCTCCTTCTGTGCCTGAATCACTCCCCTAGACTAGAACACTTTATTCTCTCAAGACAGCATCCAAGGAAGGAAAGGCAAGACACCCAGCTCATTTCCCCTCTGGCCCGACTGATCAGAACTGGGTCACAAGCCCACCCCATCTGCCAAGTCATCATTGACTCCACGAACGGGTTACCCAGGTTGGTTTGTAAGGGTCTTGGTTTTTCTCCTGGGGAAACATTGCTGCCCAGAGTGAGCAAGACCCAAGATCTGTTTACAGGGGGCTGCTCTAGGAAGACCACCAGGTGGGCACCCACCGGGTTCTACCATCTCCTTCTCTGCTTCTATTATATCACCTTCCTATAGATCCTGCTGGCACTGGGCTGACCACAAATGAATATTTATTGAAAGGAGGGAGAGAAGGAAGGCAGGGGAGCTGCCCTGAAGCCAGCCCCCCACTCTCCCGCCAGAGCCTCAGGATCACATTCACATTACCCAAGTCTGGCTCACCAGAAGCAAACTATATATCCTATTCCTGTGTGAAGACATCACTCCGACTCCAGGCTGAGTTTCGGGTTCATTGCCTAAGTACTCTTCCCGAGTGAGAATAAATTAGGAGTTGGCTCCCTTCATAGTCACGGCAAATGGAGCGAGGCAGAAGAGGTGGGAGTCGGGGGTTTGCAGTCACAGGCCAGGGAGAAGAGGTGCTAGACACGAGTCCTTTCTCGATAAGAACCATTTTGGGAACTGGGGTGTATAAATAGAAAGTGGGGAGAGTGCATCCCAGGGAACGCAGATGAAGTAGCCTGGTTGCAGAGGGTGGCAGAATTGGTTGTTGGGATTCTTCCTGGAAAGTTCCCCTTCCTGGAAAGTAAATCCCACCCTCCGGCTCCTCTCTTCCCCCAAGGGAACAAAGGCCAGAAGACAAAACACAGGTTACTTTTCTGTCCTCCTGCCCCTGGAGAAGGGGGTCTCCCTGCCCTCTCCAGAGCCACACCTCCCTTGTCACCTGGTCCTCATGGCATCCCTCCCTCTCTGGGATCTTGCTGTGCTGGTTGCCCACACTCCAGACCCATTAGTCTTTTCCCCAGATTGTTCCGCATAGTTACTGGAGCTCCTCACCCTATGAAGGCACCATCACCATCTTGCCCCCTTCATGCCATCTCTCTTCTCCTCCTCCTTCCTTCAGAGGCAAGGTCCTGGAAAATGTCCCTTCGGTCTTCACCTGAGTGTCACCCTGGACCCAGCTCCCTCCTGACTCAGCAACTGCACCCGTGGTTGGAGAAGAAGCAAAACCACCCTGGGTCTCTCTGGATATTCCTCATTACAAACCTCTGCAGTCATGCTGAAAACCCAAACCCTCTCTCAGTGGCTGTCGCTACCTTCCTTCTGCAATTCTCACCCCTCCTTCCCCTCCTTGTTTGCTTCCTTCTTAACTCTTTCCAAGGAGACACCTTCCCACCCTGCCACACCCACCCCACCCCACCACCCCCCCCCCTGCCCCGTGGCTCTGCCTCGCCCCTCACCCTGCCCTCACCCTTGCTATAGATGGGCACACCCTGCTCCTATGGAGCACCCCTACTCCCAGCTTCTCAGACCCCACCCCATCTCACGAGGGTGTCCCTGCACCAACTGCTGGATTATCTCTGGACACTTCTCTTGGCCAAGTTTCTCCAGCCAGATTATCTCTATTTCATGACAAACATGCTATTATTCCATCCATCTTAAAAAAAAATTTTTTTTAATTTAAAAACCGTGGGGGAAAAAAATGGAAGCTACCCTCAATTTCCTTTCTTCCCTCATAGCAAAAACAAAATGCTCAAAAGAGTTGCTTTCATCCATTGTCTCAGCTCCTCTAACTCCCTGTCTTAAACTCACTTCAATCAGGTCACATCCCCTTGTGCTGTCATAGTCACCAGTGCCCTGAGTTCCTAAATCCAGTGCTCCATTCCGAGTCCTCCTCCTAGGAGCCCCTCTGGCAGCATGTGGCAGGCAGAGCACCTCTTGTCCCTGAAGCATTCCTTCTGTGGCCCCCAGGACACCCCTTCCCACATGCCTGATTCTCCTCCCAGCTCAGTGGCTGCCCCTCCCAATTCCCACAGACATTTCCTTCTTAGCCCCCTGTGCCCCAGCCCTAGTTCTTTGGCTTCTTCTCTCTCCTCGACCATCACTCCCCTGGTGATGTTAACCTTTCCCATAACTCTGGGTACTTGTGATGGGCTGGTAGTTCCCATCCTATGGCGCTGGCTTGGACGTCACTCCTGAGCTCCAGATGACCTACGACTTCTCCACTGGGGTATCTAAGGCGCATCACAAAAACTGAGCTCCTGATCCTCCCTGCCCCACCCCACACCCACTTTTCTGCCATCACAGTTAAGGGCTGGCCCAAAGTCTTTGAGCCCCCCTTAACCCCCCCTCCCCCACACTAACTCCTGGGCTGTCAGGGGCTCTGGTCATCTCTACGCTGGAAATCGGAGGAGAGTCTGACCCCTTGTCACCACTCCCACTGTGACCACTCTCATCCCTCACCTGGCAAAACTCAGTAGCTTCCTAAAATGCCCCTCTATTCTGCCCTTGCCCCCTCGAAACTAGCATCAACACAGATGATCACGTGAAAACCAGGTCAGATAGGCTGCTTCTTAGCGCAGAGTCCTCCCAAGGCCTCTGGTTTCGTGCAGAGCAAAATCAAATTCCTTATGAAGCCCCCAAGATCTCCTATGATCTCCCCCCACCATACCCTGTGGGGTCTGTCAGAACCTAGAAGGAACACTGAACTAAGAGGTTCAGGGCTTCCTGATGGAAGTGACTTTTAAGATGAGCTTAAAGTAAAAAAGAAAAAAGAAAAAAGAAAAAGGAAAAGAAATAAACAGTAAATACCCAGAGGAGTGGACCATCAGTCAGGTCTAAGTGGGAAACTAGAAACTACACCAATTACTCACAATAAGGGAATTGGTGACACTGGCGAGAGAGAAGTTGAGATTAGCACAGTCTCCCTTATCCCTAGCTGGGTCACCCATCTCCCTGCAGGGCACCCAACAGCTGAACCTGTGTGTGCAAAGGCCCTAAGGCAGAGGGAAGTGTTGTAGTAGAAAAACTAGCGGAGGCAGAGGGGATGGAATAAGAGGGAACAGGAAGGATAGTCATCAACCCTGACAAGAATTTGAACTTGATCCCAAGAGGAGTGGAAGGCGCAGAGGAATGCTCCCACTGCTCCAACCACCCTCTCCTCAGTGCTTCTCAAATCTCTGTCTGCAGCCTTACTCTGTCTTCAGAGGGCCATACCTTGGCTCCCACATCTTTATCTCTCTACTCAACACCTTCACAGTCTCAGGCTTCTTAAACCCAGAGCGACCTCCATCAGCCTCCTAACCTCCAACCTGCCCAAACACTGCCCTTGAAGGTCCCCTGTGGCATTCCCTCAGTGACCCCAAGTAATTTCCACCTGATTCTAACCTCTTTTCCCAGTTCCTTCCTCCCCACCCTCACAGCCCCTGTCCCTGCCCAGGTCCCCATCATGTACACACGGGATGTTGCAATCACTTCCATGAGGTGAATCTGGTTCCAGCCTGTGTTTCCCACAACCCATTGACTCAAGGCTTAGTTCCCTTCAACCACTTCAAGTCTTGGCTGCCTGCAGGGTGGAGCCCAAGGTCAGGGACACAGCCCTTCTGCCTTCTCCACCCGTGCTATCTTTCCTGCTCTTCCTGCCCTGCCATGGGGCCAAATGCTGTTCTCAGCCAATGAGCCACTCAGGCCTGGGCAGCCTGGCTTTCACCACATTCTCCCTGGGCATGCCTTTCTCAGCTCTCCACACACTCAGATTCATGCTCACAGGCCTACACCACAGGTCCCCTCCTCTGTGAAGCTTTCCTTAACTGAAAGTACCCATCTCCTGCACCAGCCCTCCCCATCTTTGTTCCCAGGCAGAATTGCTCACCCTGGCTATATTGCCTTATGCTTTGGGGCCCAAGCATGACTACCAGGTTCGGGATCTCTCATGCCCAGATCAGTGCCCGACTGGGCATTGGGTCTCAGTAGCTGCCTTTCATCTGTCCCGGCTCCCTGGGCCTTCCCTTTCCTCCCTGGTAAGATGACTCTTTAGCCCTGGTGGTCTTGTTCTACCCTTGTTTAAACAAGATTAGACCTTAGATCTACTATTTTCCTCTTCCAGAACCTTGGGAAGGGATTGGCTGGTTTGATGTGGGTAGACATTGGGGTGAAGGGAATCCAATAGATTTAAAAAAAAATCAATTAAAGTGTCGGGGGCACGACCGAAGTCCAGGGCATGAAGCAGCTCCAGGAAGCGCCCACCCTGAAGATCACGTGACCCCACGCCTCATACGTGGGTCCGTGCTCAGTGCGTGATCACC